>OX457050.1:31651917-31842190 GCA_949752735.1 Lumbricus terrestris
GATGATAAACGATTGTCTTGGATAGGTGCCATAAACAGAACCAGGTAACGCCAACCCTGGCTGCTGCTGTTGTTGGTGCTGCTGGTCACTGATGCGTAACACCTGTGGATGCTGCAGCTGATGTCTGTGCTGATGATGCTCCTGCTTCAGCTGCTGCGTTTGCTGCTTCTGCAGTCTTCGTGGTGATGACTTTGGTTCCAGGATGCTTTCGATGCTAAAGGCCGGTCGACTCATCTGCTGCTGCTGCTGCTGATGATGATGATGTGACGAGATGATGTTTCTAGCTGCCTTACCACAACTTGGCGACAACACGAGATGGTGACCTTGACCTGGCAAGGTGACCTCTGCAGCAGCAGCCGGAGAATCACTGGACTGTGACGTTTCCACCGTGACCTTGGACCCTTGTGCATGGGACGGATGCTGTTGCATTGACTGCAGACCGATGACTGGTTGACTGCAGCGTCGCATCTGCTGCTGTAGAGGAACACTGTAGCAGGGTACCAGTACACCATGTGACGTATGATGCGTCGATACTGTGGCTGTGTTACCCAAGCGCTACAACGTCAGAGAGTAGCATGTATACTTGTATAGTATACATTGTATAAATTCATTAATTCATTAAATGCACTTTATATGGTGCCTCTCTTAAAAGAGGCTACTCAGAGGTGCTCCCAAACTCAGCGTGGCCAAATAAAACTGTCTTATAAGATGTGAGAGGAAAGCATGAGAAGGACTTTTAGAAAGGAAGCGGAGTGTCAGATGAAGGCCATTCCATGCAGGTTGAGGGTCCTACCATCAATCCGGCCATGGCCCCCATTTCAACACTGCAAAAGTGCCTATAGGACGTGCCCCCCATTTGGTTTCAACAAGCATTAAATCAATGCAGCGGAAGGGAAAAGTATGGGATACGACGAGACTAGAGAGTATTTTCTTTTGCTTGCAGAGATTACGTCGACCATGCAGATGACTGATTACTAAAAAAGTTATCGGTTATTTTGGCAAGGAAAAACCCGGAAAATTGGGATATTTTCCAGACATTTCGACCAAACGACTAAAAAAAGGTCATCAGATTTTTTCTGGCAAAGATCACCGAAAATGTTGGCCCTCCCCTCGAAAATTCCTGTATCCGCCCCGTCCGTACACAAATAGGCCTAATGTACTTCTTGGTCTTTGAATGCTTTAAACGCAAGCGTTTAGAACCCATGCATTTTCTTTGATTGTGGTTTGGTATAATGTGTCCTGGGCATGACGTTAAACTGCATCCATCCTCTGCCACAGGGAACCAACAACGTCCCTGTGCCGGTCCTAAGCCCGGACAAAATGAGGAAGGTTTGCCAGATGGGTGGCGATACACTGGCAGTAAAAGACAAAGACGATTGAAATCCGCAAAAACCATGACACAAGTGTCATAGCAACCCAGATGCCTCAAGGTGTCATGATGTGGAGCAGACATGCACAGGCCGGTCAGGACAGACCCGTGGAGAGAGTCGGAGGAGAGAGCATGGGACACATACGGGCTTTGACCCAAGTTGTCCTTCATGCCTCTCTCCCCCAATATTCTCTTCATTCAGACAAGGTGGTCTAACTGCTCCAAGATGTTAAAGGTATGGAGCAGACCTGCTGACCGGACCGGTTGAAGCTGGGCAACATGACGCGAGACAGACTCAGACAGAGAGTGGCGTCGGACTCCTACGGGCACTGAGCCTAAGGATGTTGATGATGATAATGTCTGCAGGTCGAGAGCGCCTCTGAGAAGTTTCTATTGAAGTAGCATTATAAAAATTCAATGGTACGATTACGATATAAGCGTAATCGTAATCTCCTAATTTCTAAAGCGCCACTCGAAAGTCAAGCGCGGGGGCACTGGCTTATTCACGAGCGATGCGTTGAGTCAAAAGGGTTGTCCGTAAGAGTAGTCCATGGTGGTCCGGGTCGAGGCAACATACGTTTTATTGCATTACATTCCTTGCCAAAGTAATTATTATATTATTGATACTGAAATTAAAACGAATGACCGAGACTCATAAATATAGCCGCTTGTGAAATTTCCCTTTAGGCCTATAGAACAATTCGATCTGTGAAGAAGATTGCAGTTCTGTACTAACCTTAGCAATATCCATTGGAAGTGTAATCGACCTGTTCATAGCCTATTTATATTGCGCATATATTTATGCCGTTTAGCAAATAGGCTACAGACTCTGAACTCCAGCTGTTTGAACCTCTCTATCTATAGTCTATAATAATAATTTTGTGCTCTTTCTTTCCACATTGCACGGATGTCAGTCGTCGATATAGTGTCACCGAATTATGTAAAAACCGATGCTGCCTGTGATTGGCTATGGTATGGACGGGCGGGCAGTCACTGACGAATCGTCTCGTCTTCTGAGGTCTTATTGGCTGGTAAAAAATTGACAAGCTGCCTCGATTTGGTTGCATGGGAGTGCTATTTGCATGGATTACCTAAAATGGCGGCTGTATGATAAGACCACAGCTGCGTTTGCGATCAAGACATCATCCAGTTTGACGTCTGAAAGTTTCCGTTACAAACTCCGTAGCTCTAACAATATTATACTGAGCCTTTAGGTTTGTTTACTTTGCTGTAAACTCCAAAGTCTGCTAATTACAAGATTACATGGACGCCTTAACACTGAGACTAATCCGATTGTTTGCCTTTGCGGGTCTATAATTATTATAACCTATTGTACTATAAGCTGTGAATTGTTTCTTTACGCTGTATTGTCTTCAGTCTGCGTATATATCACGGACCATCTTAAAGGCTTTCATTATAATCCCTTAGGTAAAGTGACACTTAGAGGTCACAGCAGAAGCCGCTAAGTACATCGACTTCTATAGAATGCGGTTGATTAGTCCATGTATATACACAGACCGTTCACCTGAATTTGCCTGAACCCTAATGGTGTGGCACCTATTCAACTGGGGAGCGCGGTCATCCATGCATGGAGAGTTGGAGGCAAGCTATAAGGTTCTTCTATGTGTGTGTGTGTTTGTGTGTGTGTGTTTGTGTGTGTGTGTTTGTGTGTGTGTGTTTGTGTGTGTGTGTGTGTGTGTGTGTGTGTGTGTGTGTGTGTGTGTGTGTGTGTGTGTGTGTGTGTGTGTGTGTGTGTGTGTGTGTGTGTGTGTGTGTGTGTGTGTGTGTGTGTGTGTGTGTGTGTGTGTGTGTGTGTGTGTGTGTGTGTGTGTGTGTGTGTACAAATGCATTCTATGTAGGCCTACTCAACAGCTAAATTTATAGCTTATAAATTATGATTAAAGGCAAAGTGTATGAGCGCTTATTCACTCCATAAAATGTCATGGCAATACTTTGTTATTATGCTTATTATGACTAGTATTTATTTGCTTAAGTATAACCAATAGGCCTTATGTAGTTTTTTAGTCCTTTTTGACGTCCTAGAATCGGGAGCGCTTCTGAGTAGCCCCCTTGAAGATGCGCTATATAAATTCTTGAATGAATGAATGAATAGGCTATAGCTGAAAGTAATCAAATAATCAGCTGACGTTATTCAATTTCTAGAAAATTATAAACTTTTATTGGATTCAAGTGATTTAGCCTAATTTATACGGGTATAGTTCTCACGAAAACTGTTCTTAGTTCTGAATTATTGCGCTATAAAATTGAGTCGATATGATTGTACTAGCAAGTCTATAGAGTGTTAAATATAGGCTACAGGAAGTTTTAAAGCTGTCTTTCTGTTTAACACTATATCTCATGGTTTTTTTAAAGGAATTTGTTAGAATTGCACAACTCCTTCTTTCTCTTCCATATGCTATATCATACCATATATCATGCATGGTCAAGTACTCCCGATCGCAGGACAATGACCTTCCTACTATAGCTGGACAGAAGTTTGCTCATTTGTTTGTATGTGCACTTGTTATAGCGCCCCTTCAAGCTCTCTACTCAGAGGCGCTCCCGACTACAGAGCGGACACTGCATCGGAGTTTCACGCCGAAGTGCTTCTATAGACAACTACATGCAGTCTGCACATATTATCAATTTGAAACTGCGCATTTTGTGTAGACCGCACACTAAAAAAAGCCCTGCACAAACTCAATATGAATTGAAAAATACATGCGATTTCTATTTATTTCGATTTTAGTGCAAAATTCAAAAACTGTTTAATAAAAACCTAATTATGGTCAAATTTTCATTCACGCAACGAGATCATGCATGCATGGACAAACTAAGAAATGGCTTAAAATTAAATAATTATTGTTTGCAATATTAAAACTGTTTGTTGATGTCATGTTTTAAGTGTATACTTTACAGTGTACGGTTATGCAACTGAAACAAGTCACAAGAACACAAATCACAGAAGACATATTAAATCTTAATATAACTGACAACTTGCAATACACGGCGTTAATACAGCAGCCTATGCAAAGCACGTCTATCCAATACACCATGCATGCTGCCAATGCGCCACCGCTCCTCTGCATTTTATTCCCGACCATTCATAGAGTGTGAATGTTCTCGAGAGGTTTTTTTGCCTTTTTGTGCTGCAGAAGCCTCGAGATTACGAGATGACGATAATAAAAGTAATCAAACCATGCATGCATCAGCTGACGTCACTCACTAAGCTTATCTAGAAAATTATTATCTGCTTTTATGAAATTAGAAAAGCAGAATCCGGATTTCGAATCTCCAGCTCAGCCGTTTACAAATTGCAATGTATACATAATATTCGAAGGATTAATGCATGCGGTAGAAGGATATTATATCAATGAAGAGTAGCTTATAAGTTTAAATCCATGCCGACGCGCAATGCTAGTCCATGGATGCACTTCAGCCGAGTGTAGCCTAAACGTACAGGGTGGCTCAAAAAAAAACGTACCACCGGGGAAAATGCGATATCTTCGCAGCCGATTGGGGTTTTTCTGCGAAAATTTCACAATTTGAAGGGGAATGAATATACAACAATCCCTGAAAGTTTCATTTGAAACTTTTCATGTTTGCAAAAGTTACAGCTGTTCAAACTTAAAATTTCGTTTTTTCAATTATCCGGAGAATCATGCTCCAATACAAGTGATTTCATTAGGATGTTTGGCAAATTACAACACACACACATTGATGATGATGTCATACGACCTCACTATGAGCTGTAAAGAAGCTGTTTATGAAGCAATCTGCTGGTATTTGGTGATATTTTATAGATTAAGGTCTCAATTGGTGAACCCAAACAATGAACGTCATGGGCAAAGTTTCTGCAAAAGATCAAATGGGAACTCGGACTTTGCATGAACAGAGACTGAGACATCGCGTGATCATAGCAAAATACCCAGTGAAAAGTGGAGCCTGAGCACATTGAAGACTATCTGCAAACGTGTTTATGTAACGAAGATCAGATGTCGGAAGAGAGGCAGGAAGTGGTCGCTTGATCTGACGGAAAAAGCGCGATTTTCACGAAATTCGCTTGGTAATCGAAAGGTCAAGTTTGCAAAGCAAATCGTGGTTTCGGCATCAGATATGCCGGCGTGTGTTGCGGCTGCAAGAAAAGACTGCAATTAATCCCATTCAGTAGGTTAGATGTCAAACTCATCATTGAACTCGCTTACCCAGACTCATTGAAGACCAGGTATGCTCTAACATCTGGTTTTATTATGCAGCAGGACAGTGCGCCTGCTTGCTCGCACGGCAAGGTTGATTATGATGGCGCTACCTTATTGACATCAACTGAAGTAAATGCATTGGCAAAGATGATTTACAAACTCGCCAGACCTTAACCCTCTTGTTTATCACGTCTGGGGAGCTATGCTGGAACGCTGCAAGACATTTAATCCCAAGTTGGAGAACATTGGCCAGCTGAAGCAAGTCTTGCTGCTAATGTGGGGTCAGTTGCCGCAGGACCCGACCAACAAGGCCATACTGAGCTTCACAAAAAGAATTTGAGCTTGTGTTAAGGCAGGGAGTGGACACTCTCATTATACCTTACAATAAACTGCAAAACGGAATGCTGAGGTCGTAGTGAAAAGTGATATCATTTGACTTGGAAATCTACAAGTGACGTCAATTTTCCGCGGATAATTGAAAAAACGAAATTTTAAGTTTGAACAGCTGTAACTTTTGCAAACATGAAAAGTTTCAAATGAAACTTTCAGGTATTGTTGGAAATTCATTCCCCTACAAATTGGAAAATTTTCGCAGAAAAAGTTCGATCGGCTGCGAAGATATCGCATTTTCCCCGGTGGTACGTTTTTTTTGAGCCACCCTGTAGATAAGAGGGTACCAAGAAAACAAGCAGCTCGTCAACAAGCTATAGGAACTATAGGAGTATAGGCTATAAGTATACGTAAATCAGAAAGTGTGGACGTATTATTATATTTGGCTGTCAGTCAGTAAGTAAGTCAATAAGTATGAGTGTATAATATGCACGCAGGCCTATGTACATAGGCGTAGGAGGCGGGGGTCCAGAGGGGCAAATGCCTCCCCCCCCAAATTTTGGGGCAAATGTGTTTTTCGGGCAAAACAGGCATGGGCGGACAAACCTTTTTTCGGGCAAACAGGGTGAAACAGCTATATTTTCTGAAGATCTGTACGAGATGACTACAAAAAGGTCATCAGAAATTTTTCCGGCTGGGAATCTAAATGACTTTAAAAAACAATCAGAAAATTTGGTCGATGAAAAAATTAAAAATATCGGCGATTCGCGGTCCGCAAAAATTGAAGGTTCACTTTTCGGGCAAAAGTAAAATCCCTGCACCCCCCACTGCCGAAATGTCCCCTACACCTATGCCTATGTAGCCATGCATACAACATGTTTTTAAAACTTAATTATACTATGTAGGCCTATGTCTGTAAGTATGTATGCGTGCATGAAAACGTTTAGGTAAGTAAGTAAGTAAATTATTTGGTATTTTAATTTAGTGACCATGCAAAATTATAAACGGAGAATGAAGAAATGAATAAAAAGGTATTTAATTTGTATTTATTTAATTTTATTTATTTCTCCATTTCTATAGCGCCCGTTACATCTCTACTCAGAGGCGCTCCCGACTACAGAGCAAATACTGCATCAGAGTTTCACGCCGAAGTGCTCGAGCAATTGCGAGTGAAGAACTTGCTCAAGGTCCCTACGCAGCGGCTTGAGGTGGATTCGAACCTCGAACCTTCCGGCTCCAAGGCAGAGACGCCACCACTACACCACCGCGCCCCACAAAGCATTGCTTAATGTACAATGTATATGCATTATAATTTATGCAAGTAATGTACGTAAGCATGCACGCACGTATACGTGTGCATAATATATAGGCCTATATGTGTGTTCATAATTGTGTTTGTGTTTATTTGTGTGTAAGTAAGTAAGCTGAAATAAGTATGTAAATATATGCGTAGGCTTAGTTTAGATCTGATTATCATCACATATACATTAATGTTTTCATGATCTTGCGCCAACTTTACCGTGACGACGACGACGGTTTGTTGGCGGGAATTATCCGCTAATTACCGTCTGCTTAGTCTAAGATCCTGATCTCGAAACGCGATCGGGCTAATCCTCAAATCCTCGCGACACCTAGCGGCCGAAATCCACATAAGCGCCGCTTCGGGACGGAGTGGTAAGATGGAAGGGATATAGTCTGGGGAAGAACATGTGTTGCTGAACTGTCTCATTCCATGGTAGGAGGAGGAAGAGGGAGGGAGAGAGAGGAGCGAGTGGATGGATCCCGTTTTGCCGGCGGACAGTATTTGCGAAATGGCTCTTAAAGTCTCAGCGCTTGGGATTTTCTGCTAAGCCGACAAAGCGACTAAGCGCTGCGAAGAATCCTGGCGTAGACGCCGCTGCTGAGCCGCTTCAGCGCTTCGCCGTTGGCTAAGTGTATTTAGTAAGTGCCTAGAGTATATATGGCAGACGCCGTTTCAGAAGCAGCGCCCATGGACGGTTGGGGGAAAACAAGCGAATACAAGGGAGGATGGGTGCATGGGTGGATGAATGGATGGATGATGGATGAATGGATGGATGATGGACGAATGGATGGATGGATGCATGCATGGCTGCATGAACGGGTGGATAGTTTGGTCACCGAATAAATTGAATCGAATTTGAATTGACACACACATGTACATTGTATAGGCCTATAGGGCCTAGCCTACATGTAGACCATTGTATACCCCATGGTGCTATTTGGATATGAACTTTGTGCCATGAAATTTTTATTGTGACGACAACTCTCTGTTCTACAAACACTATTGTTATCTCACTAATTTTGTCTTTGCACGAAATTGAACATAGATTATATATATATCATGCTGTTAATAATTTCTTACTAAGATGCCTTATTGTTATACGACTTCTCTTTATTGTTATACGATTTTATTGCGTCACAGCATTGTTTATGTTTATAAGCTGCACATACGATATTATTTTTGTAGTACTAACTTCGTATTATGACGACATCTCGTTGGTCTACATCGCTATTGTGACGTCATTGGCTGTGTTTAGTGACTTGCTGTGTTAGGATAATGGCTATTCCGTATTGTGACGACATCTTCCTGTTTTATAAACAATGCGTCACGTCATTTGCTGTCTCGCCGATCCTCAAACCGTCATTACATGTTTGGCACTTTGGCTGCTCGGTTTTCTGTTGCTTCCAATTCGAGGAACCTAACACAGACGGAGAGTTTCCTATCTTAAGGGGACTGATTAAAGCGCTGGAGTAAATGGCTTGGTCACGAGCTTGCCATCATATAGCATAAAATTTCAGCCATTTTGCCATCTACCTACCAAAAGTTATTAGGATTGGTGAAAATTTGACGAAGTTCTGACAAAAACAATTCTGCACAGTTTTTTTTAGACACGGTGTATTGTTATATATGCCTGCATGGCTATATATAGCAGGAACAGCACACGCAAACGTATAGAATAGTTTAATTGTCGAGTCTCGTTCCTAAATGAATTCTGATCGCGCATGCGGGAGCATTTAGATGGGTTGATTTCAAGGTGATTTCAAGGACGCTGATGATGACGACGTGAGGAATCATCGATGGTTGAACGACGTATCAAATGGATCTTGGAATTTGGACTAACGTTTTCCACCCATCTATGCTTCCAGTTCTTATTATCACCCATTGGCTCCAGACTCTTCCTCCTACTTCCAGGTCTTGCTACATGTATGTCGCCTATGACTGCAGCCGGTGATCCTTTGAGACGAGTCTCACGACGGAGGCGGTGTTGGCCTGAACGGAAGTCCCGGCCAGAGTCGACTGCAAGCGCCGGTGACGAGGTTCCAAGCGGACGAAATGGGTGAGGACGACTGTTGGGGTAGTCGTTATTGGGGTGGCGATGACCTCGGGGTAAGGTGTGCTTCCTGGGTTCTCCGTATGCGTCATACTGCGGTGCGTTTGGAAAGTACTTGTTGGAATCATGGAAGAGGTCATGACCTCTGGATGGAGAGAGCGTCAGCGACCGATGGATGAGTTCAACGTCTCTGGAATGTCCCTTTCCGCTTTTTCCAGGATGGTGGTATGCATCATCGTTCCTTCGCCATCTGAGACGGTGGTGGGTGTCGTCAGCGCTTTTCCAATCCTTTTCCACGCTTCGTCTCCTGTTTCGTCCACCACCTTCAAGGTCATATCTCTCCGACACATCTAAGTAGTTCCTGCTGATGTTGTCCAGCTGCTTCTTCCATTTCTCCACACGATCGACAGAGCCATTGGTTTTCGCCATGGAGCTTTTCCGGTCATCCGGGTTCCTTTCTGCGTCCACGTGGTTCCGCCTGGGCGAACGATGATGCCTACGATGCCCTCCACCTCCCTTCCCCTCCTCTTCTTCCACTTCTTCCCGTTCAGCATTGTCTGCATACACTTCATTCATTTGTCGCTTCAGTGTCTTCATCTGGTGCAGCATCAACTTCAGCAAATCCGTCTTTGTCTCGTCGTTCGAACACCAACCTCCTTCAATGTCGGCGGCTTTCTTTGATCTGCTCTCACCCTTATTCTTCACCGTTTTCCCTTTGACATGACTTTTCTTTGTTCTCTTACCGTCATGTTTGCCTCGTGACGTCACTTCCTTCGACGTCGCCTCAACGTCAATTCCGGAAACCGTCCCATCGATTTCCACGTTTCCGCGGGATTCGGCATCGTTGTCGTCAAGGCGACCGTTGCCAGGCAACGACGTCTGAGTTTCGGCGGGAATGCCGTCACGTGACGGCTGGCCGAACGTCTGAGTGGAAAAGTCGCGTTTCGGCACGGGTTCGTTTCCATGGCTACGCAGCGGCGGCGGCGCTTTGTTGCCATGGTGATTCTGGTCTCGGTTGCCAAGGGGATAATAGAAGCGGTCAGTTCCGGTGGTTGATATGTTCGCAAAGCCAGCAAGAAGCATGGCTTCCTGTGGCATCCAGAACGAACCGTTCGCGTCAAGTCTCACAAGAACGGGGGTCTGTGTGGCGGTGTGTGAGGCCGTCTGCTGACCAACGCTGACCTTCTGAGGCACCGAAGGAGGAGCGGAAACTGTTCTGCTGTGTCCTCCATAGTCGGAGAAATCCTGGTTGGTTGCCAATCCTCGTGGAAGTGTCCCAGGAGGTCTCTGGATCGGTGCAGTCGTTTCCGGTGCCTCCTCCTCCTCCTCCGTCCATTCTTGGTCATCGTCGTTCTCGAATGCGACTGATCTCTGCTCGCCGTCTTCGTTCTCCAGTCCCTGACCAGTTCGTCGAGAGAAGTCTTCGACTGGATTCCTCTGGCGAGGTCGTCGTTGTCTCCTACGAGGGACCTGCCTCAGTTCCTCGTCGGTCATCGTCGACTGGTCCACACCCGTCTGCGTCGTTCGGTTCCTCGACGTCTGCGTCTCTGAGTCCATTTTGAAGACGACGACCGGAAGTACCACCGAACCCTGGTCCTTGATCGACGAGTGATAGAGTGCAGCTGCCACATCGTAAGCCGACTGTTCCAACGCTGCCCTGGCATCGACGTCCTCCTTTTCCTCGACGTTTGAATCCAGTTCGGTGTTCGGCGCCAGGATGACGCACTTCCTGGTCGTCTCGTGTTCGACAACCTCGAACTTCCGCCTGGTCACGTGACCCTGGATGCCGACATTCGATTGGCTGTCGTCAGCTGCAGACAGAAAAACGTCTCGGAATATCTGACTTCCTCCGATGGAGCGAAACGGTTCACTCTCCGTGGCACTCGTGTCGTAGTAGTCGTTGTTGTTGTTGTTGTCATCATCATCGTCGTCGTTGACATCATCATCATCATGCTTCCTCTCTTCGTCTGTGTCGACGACGACGTTGACCTTGGTAAGGAAAGGATCAGAGTCCTCGACGGACCAGTCGGTGGAACCACGACGAACCTTCGTCCAGTCAGTGTCTTCCTCTTTATCCAGGTCGATTGGAAGAATCTGTATGGTCCTTTCTTCATGGTCGTATTTCTTTTCCAGGTGTCTCTGCGTCGTAATATGTCTTTCGTCTTCCTCTTCCTCGTTCAGTAAGATGACGGTCACTGGATGCTCCACTTCCAATGACCTTTCCAGAAGTTCGGAAGAGAACGACATTGTTTACTGCAGTCGAAGAAGTAATGCATGCTGAAACACCAATCACACATGTATGTAGCAAAAGCCATAGCTAACTGGAAATCACAGACAGACAGACAGACAGACACACAGACAGACAGACAAACAGACAGACAGACACACAGACACACAGACAGACACAGAGACAGACAGACACACAGACTGACACACGTACATACAGACACACAGACAGACACACAGACAGACAGACACACAGACTGACTGACTGACTTACTTACTTACTTACTGACTTACTTACTTACTGACAGACAGACATGGAAACAGACAGACAGGCAAACATACCGACGGACAGACAGACATACCGACGGACAGACAGACAGACAGGGTGACTGACCGGTTGTCTGCCAGACGCGCAGTCTTTAACGCACCTGAATTCTTGCGATTAAATCCTTGTGGGTCTGTTTGCACCCTCAGATGCATGCAGGCGTACACACCAAGCTGACATACATTGTATTTATTTGCACATATTGCAATAGCAGCAAATTAAATTAGCTACATGTATGCTGCACTCCATTTACTCGATCTTATTTCTTTTCAGGTCCTCTTACAATTGAGAGGGGTGCAGGGGCGATAGTGTAAGGGACGGGTGAATGGGCGATAGTGTGTTGGTTTGCTGAACTGTCGATGTGTTTCTGTTCCACCAGCGGCCCCCCTGGCCAAATCACCCAAAATGAGCAAACTGACCGACCGAATAATGTCGGTGGCAAGTTTAGACGGCATGGGAGAGGACTTGGCTTGTTACATGTTTAACGACTCTGTCATATCAAAGATGATTAGTGTCGCCCTCCTCCTTTATCCAGGCTTGGGTCTGGCACTGGCAGAGAACAACCAGTGGCGGAGTTACAAGAGGAGGAGGACTAATTACCCGCCATTATATACATATCGAGGTTACGACAAATTAGGTGGCTAATACTTTTTAGTCGTCGTTGCGCTAAGAGATCACTCTTCTTTCTCTTGTTTCTACTTCTCTGGTACGCGCCCTGCTTATCAGCATAGACATACATGTAGCAAATGAGTGAGCAAGTGTGAGTGGGAGTGAGTAGATGAGTGATTGATTAAGTTGACGGAGGCATAAGTTTGCGAGTGATCTAGTTCGTTAGTGAGTGAGTGAGTGAGTGAGTGAGTGAGTAACTTATTGAGTGATTGAACATGTATTTTTATGCGTATTACTATAGGCCTAAATGTCAAAAGCAGAAAGCACATACCTACCATATAATTATGATGGACAACACAACCCTCGCATACACAGCTCACCTATATGTCTATACTATCTAAATACGTGATCTACATACATGTAGGCTACCATGCAGACGTTTAATTGAAAACTTAGGAACCAACGATAGAATATTCGCACTGGACGTTATATTATGTGAGAGCTTTAATATCGGCGTAAGCCATTAAATATCACGAGACTATAAGTAACTTATACGTGTAAAAGGCACGTCTCTCTTGACACGTTTACAAAGCATGCGCCATGTTGTCGATCTAAGTCTGAGCAAGTTTGTATCCGCAGCGCATTTGTGCTGCATGCTGCATACCTTTAGGACCTGCGTGTATACACAGGCCTCTACTCTGGCCACTGTGCTGAGCACATAATATCTAGGCCTGTGAGTATAGGCCTACTTGTAGAAATTGACCAGGACGTGTTGGTCGTACTGATCAGTAACTTACTGCTGATCCAATTTAGTATGGGTTCAGTCGTGTATGTTGGTTGCACGAACAATGTCTGGCAACTGCAAAACTTATCGTGGCAACATTGCCAAGAAGGGTCACATCTGATCAGTGGCGTAGACAAGGGGGTTTCGGGGGTTAAAACCCCCATTGGCTTAGGGAAAAGTTTTTAAAGGTATATATCCACTTAAATTTAAAAAAAACAATTGTTTGTAGTAACAATTGTTTCTTCCTTTATTCCCTTTGTTGCTTTATTCCCTATTTATTTACTGTAATACTGTTGGGTTGGTGTCAGGAAGGGCATCCGGCCGGGCCATAACCCCCTTCATAAATTCCTGGCTGCGCCACTGGTTAGAATTGGGCTCGAGAGAGAGGGAGGGGAAGCCAATGCCGAATCCTGTAGTAGCATTGCCTTGCGTAGGCATATACTCGCATCGTTTGCACCTCACACCACTGGTGTGGGCGACTACACTTTGGCTGTCTCGCATAGGTTTAGACAGGGACCTGCCTGAACATGTCTTGTCCAGAGTAACCAGAGGACTTGTTGTGTTGTCTACACTCGTGCATAAATGTAGGTCTACAGAAATTGGCCAGTTTCAAACTGTTTCCGCTGTAGTTGTTTACCTCTAGAGGTTGCCACAAGCAACTCGCTCTGAGCTAGAGGCGCAACCACAATCAAGAAGTTGGGAGGGGACCTAGCAGAAATAATATTTGAGTAGGAGCAAATAATTGCAAGCGCGTAAAGAGCGAAGCCGCGATTGCCGAAGGTATGCCCCAACGACTATAGGGACATAGGGGTGTGTCGGGGTTTCTGGGTGTCTGGGTCTCCGCTCTAGAAACCGACGCAAATTTGAGCATGGGGTGCCACACTGGATAACACACTGGCATGAAGATCGTGGCCCTAAAAGAGTTTCAAAGATTAAATTGAGAAAGGGGATCTTGAATAGGCCTCTCCCGTGCGCACAGTAGGCAAATCGCCTAATTCCAGTGACCCCTTTACCCTCGCTGCGCACGTATATATGAACAACCCCAATGTCTATAGTTGTTTCTCGCATGCGTGCAGCCACTCCTGATGGCCATTCTCAATGGTGAAACCTTCCCAGGAATTACTGCGACTTCAGCTCGTCAGTTTTTCTTTTACTCGGATTAGGGAACATCTTTAGTCACGGCCTTTTGATCTAGTTGTAAGTGACCACAGTAGGCTACTGACTTGAATCGTTGAGTGGCGCGTTTGTAAATGCTTGACAACAACAACAACAACAACAACAACAACAACAACAACAACAACAACAACAACAACAACAACAACAAATACAACAACAACAACAACAACAAAAACAATAGCAATGATAACAATGACAATAATAATATGTTATTGCATATGACCGTTTATAAAGCGCTTCTCTAGGCACAAGCCTTTCAGAAGCGGCGAAGCGCTCCCAGTGACTACTGACAGAAAGGCAGGATTTGAGGGCTTGAGGCAAGAGAAAGATGAGAAAAACTATCAGAGAGAAAGGCGAAACTCAGTTTTAATTTTATCGACTGGGATATCCTTTCCACCTCAAGCGAAAAATAATAATGTTGATAATAACAATAATAAATTATTATCATTATTAATCTGCCACTCGGGAACATTAGCATATACCACGGTACCGCACTTGAGCCTCCCTGAGATGGCGCTACAGAAAATAATGAACATTAATCCGTCTGCAAAATAAGACAATGAAGATAATGACGTCATCAGCGTTCGAAGAGTCGACGACGACATATTCGTCCAAACTTCTGCTTAAAATTTATCTGTTTCCGTAACCGTCAGCGTTCGATTTATACATATTTTCAAAATCAACAGCTTGTGACATCGAAGATTGCGTCCGTTGAAGAAAACCGATTCAGGAATCAAAGTAATTACGAAATTCCCCGTCTTTCTCGGCGTCTTTAACAATTTCGCCGATAGCCGTTTAGACCACGTGACAGTCGCCAATGGCAACGCGTTTTTAAAGAGTTGGCTTATGTTCTATAGCCGAGAGCCCGAGAATATATTAAGATGAAAATGCAATGGATTATAGAACTCCTCCACTGGTTGCACTCTGCCAGTGCCAGTCCCAAGCCTGGATAAAGAAGGAGGGCGTCGCTAAATGGTCTTTGTTACCACACAGTGACGTTAAACTGCAACTACTACTACAGGATTATAATACTGGATTATAGCGACGGTAGGCCTATGATTATTGGCCTATGATTATTAGCCTATGATTATTAGCCTATGTCACTTGTTGAACGTGCTTGCTTTTCAATGAATTGATCGGTTGAGGTCCTTAGATCATCCACCACAGCCCGTTTGAATGGACATCACGAGCAAAACTATTGTTTTAAGGTTCTCGACGTTCTTGCATGAACCATGATTAATAATCAGGAAGCAACGTTGTTGTTTTCGTTCTTACCAGTTTTAGTTCTTAGGTATACGTTTTCGTAATTTGATATGTTCTTTCTTTGTCGTTTTCATTCTTAGTCGTTTTCGGTCTAATATTAAGCTATGTTCTTTCATAGTCGTCTTCGTGCTGAGTCCTTTTTGTTCTTAGTCGTATTCGCACTTAGTTATGTTCTTTCTTTTCGTTCTTAGTTATGCACTATATTTTCGTTTTCATTCTTAGCTGTGTTTTTTCGTTTTCGCTCTTAGTTGTGTTCGTTTTTGTTCTTAGTTATTTGCTTTCTTTACGGTTTAATTTTTTATTTTGTTTATTCTTAGTCGTTTTCGTTTTCATTGTAAGTTGGCATACTGTTTAGTTTTCGTTCTTGGTTATGTTCTTTCTTTACGTTTTCGTTCTTAGTTATGATGTTCCTCGTTGGTTTACGTCGCTTATGGCGTTTTTCCGAGTAATTTTTGATTTTTTATGGTCTTTCTTTTTAATTTTGTTTTTATTTACGTTCTTTCTTCGTTTTCGTTGCAAGCTTTTTTCTTTATGTTCGGTTTCGTTCTTTATTAGGTTTTAAAAAAAAAAATCGTTTTCGTTCTTATTCGTTTTCGTTTTTTAGTTATGTTTCTTATATACGTTTTCGTTATTTGTTAAATTCTTTCTGTTCGTTGTCGTTGCTTATTAAGTTCTTTCTTGGTCGTTTTCGTTCTTAATCGCTTCTTTTTTGTGGTCTTTGCTTTCGTTTTTGTTTTAGTTATGTTCTTTTTCGTTTTCGATCTTAATCATTTGATTTTTTCGTTTTTGTTCTTGGTCAGTTTTCTTGGATCGTTTTCATGCTTTTTCGCCTTTGTTCTTGAAGGCGTTTTCGTTCATAGTTATGCGCTTTCTTATCGTGTTCGTTGTTAGTTATGTTTCTTTTCGTTTTCGTTCTTTATTATATTATTTCTTAGTCGTTTTCGTTCTTAGTCGTTTTTGTTGTTAGTTGTGTTCTTTCCTTTCGTTTTCGTTGTTAGTCGTGTTCTTTCCTTTCGTTTGCGTTGCTAGTTATGTTCTTTCTTTTCGTTTTCGTTCTTTATTATGTTATTTCTCAGTCGTTTTCGTTCTTAGTCATTTTTGTTGTTAGTTGTGTTCTTTCCTTTCGTTTTCGTTGTTAGTTGCGTTCTTTCCTTTCGTTTGCGTTGCTAGGTATGTTCTTTCTTTTCGTTTTCGTTGGTAGTTATGTTCTTTCTTTTTGTCTTCGTTGGTAGTTATGTTCTTTCTTTTTGTTTTCGTTGTTAGTTAGGTAATTTATTTTTTCTTCTTTCTTTATTATGTTCTATCTTTATCGTTTTCGTCCTTAGTCGTGTTCGTTTTGGTTATGTTCTTTCTTTTATTTTCCACCCTTAGTTATGTTCTTCCTCTTTCGTTTTCGTTATTATTTATGTTCTTTCTTAGTCGTTTTGTTCTTAGTCGTATTCGTTCTTAGTTATGCTCCTTCTTAGTCGTTTTCATTGTTATTTATGTTTTTATTTTTTGTTTGATTTCTTTTTTTTTGTTTTTGCTTTTTGTTTTCTTTATCAGTTATGTTCTTTCTTTTTCGTTTTCGTTCTTGTGTTCTTTCTTAGGCGTGCCTGAAGGCAGTCTTCTATGCGCAGAGGTTTCTACGTTGACATGACAAAATTAATGTTGTAACTTGTTATTTACTGACTGCAATTTTTTCATAATAGATTTTTCTGTAACTGAGAGATTCTGAGTTTGACGTGCACAGGCCTGTTAAACGGTTGAACGCCTGCGTCTCTGCGAACGTGTGAATCTTCCTTGGTTCCTAGAAACGTCGTGCAATTCACAGAGGAATTGGATGGATTGGTGACATGGATTGACGAAAAGAAGAAAACAGTTTATTCTGTCGTTGATATCGCTGCAAGCCAGCGAGACATAGAACAGAAAAGCAGCTCCAAGGAGTAGGCGTATCGGGTTGAGTTATCGGAATTCGGAAATGAAAACGTCCTAACGACTCCACAAACTCCGGTTTACTGTCAATACCGCCGCTACCGCGCACACAATACCGCGATGTTCACTACCGCGCACGATCATTGCCGCGCACGATCATTACCGCGCACGATCATAACCGCATACAAGTATTTCAACATGCATCCAGCTTCTAATCGCAATATTTCACTGTTCTGACGTAACGTTCGCTTATCGAATGCCGCAATTCCAAACACATCACTTCAAACCGCAACCGAGTGTCAAAGTGTCCGCCGCGATACAGTTCTGCAAGTTCTTTCACTGTTCTCAGCACAATGTCCGCTTATCGAATTACTTCAAACCGCAACTAAGTGTCAGCTAAAGTGTCTTTCGCGATACAGTTCTGCAAGTTCTTTCACTGTTCTCAGCACAATGTCCGCTTATCGAATTACTTCAAACCGCAACTAAGCGTCAGCTAAAGTGTCTTTCGCGATACAGTTCTGCAAGTTCTTTCACTGTTCTCAGCACAATGTCCGCTTATCGAATTACTTCAAACCGCAACTAAGCGTCAGCTAAAGTGTCTTTCGCGATACAGTTCTGCAAGTTCTTTCACTGTTCTCAGCACAATGTCCGCTTATCGAATTACTTCAAACCGCAACTAAGTGTCAGCTTAAGTGTCTTTCGCGATACAGTTCTGCAAGTTCTTTTCGGAGCGACGACGATGTTCTCCACGGTGACTGACTGACTCCAGTTCGCCGAGTGACTGAGCCGACCGTGTCTGAGTCCGCTGACTGACGGTGACCAAGGGAGTCCGCTGACTGAGCCGCCGATGTATGACTGACCGGCGACCGACGTGTCGACTGACTGTTGACTCCCCGTGCGACTGACTACCCACTGCTTTCGCTGACTGTCCTCGACCGGTTGCCGCTCCGTTGACTGTACTCACGACTGACTGTACTTGCGACTGTACTTCACTTCTTCTTCGTCGGTGACGTGACTGACTGTTCACTCTTGACTGTTGACTGCCGGTGTCACAAAATAGAGTATCCCCCGTATTAATTGTATCCCCCAAATTAAAAAAGTCGCAAAAACCGCTTCCACGTGTATTTCTTTTTGCAAATTAATTTTCTTCTGCTTTGTTTTGAACACTGACACTAACAGGTATGTTTATTCCTACTAGATAATTTGTTTAGCCCTGTTTTTAGAGCACTTAAAACATTTAAAACACTTAACAACACTCACAGTCACTAAATAAATTCAAGTTGCCTTTATCTGAGCATTGCTTAGGACACTTAAAACAATTAGAGTCACTTTAAATTTTGATTACAGCATAAAAAAATTATTATGCGCATTTTTCAAAAAAAGGTATAGAATGATTTATCCTTCGGATGGAATTAACCGGTCTATACTATCCGGGGGCATAGATTAATTCATCCTCCCGGATAAATTTCAGGGGGGATACTCCGTTTCGTGTCACCGGCTCCTTATATAGCCGACCAGGCTCGGAGGGAACATAGGAACATCAAGGGAACACGAGGGAACATACAAAACAAATGGAACATCAAGGGAACATAGGAAACATGATGGAACATCAAGGGAACCCTATGTTCCTTGATGAACATAGGGAACACCAAGAGAACATAGGGAACATCAAGGAACATCAGGGAACATAGGGAACATCAAGGGAACAAAGGGAACATAGGGAACACGAGAGAACATCGAGGGAACATGGGGAACATAGGGGACATCAAGGAACATCAATTGAACTGAGGGAACATGAGGGAACATCAAGGGAACATGAGGGAACATACAAGGAAACGTAGAGCAATTTTTTTTTAAAGCGCCCAGTCAGGTCCGCTACACCATTATTATTGTTATTATTATTATTATTATTATTATTATTATTATTATTATTATTATTATTATTATTACTACTACTACTACTACTACTACTACTACTACTACTACTACTACTACTACTACTACTACTACTACTACTACTACTACTACTACTACTACTACTACTACTACTACTACTACTACTACTACTACTACTACTACTACTACTACTACTGCTACTGCTGCTACTACTACTACTACTACTACTACTATTATTATTATTATTATTATTATTATTATTATTATTATTATTATTATTATAATTATTATTGTTATTATTGTTCTCGTATCGTTTCCAGTTTTATTCGTGGTTCGTAGACAGGTGTTGTTTTTGAACAGTAAATAAGTAAGAGTGAAGAGACTGAAGTGTGGATTACGTCTAGAAGTTGCTCGATCTCACGTGCCCTGGTTTTTTACTCCGGCTGAGATGATAGTAATAATGTAGACCTGTTGCATTCGGCGCGTTCAGATTTGCAGAAACAGATAGCTTCCTTCGTACTTAAGTCCGGTAACGACAAAGGTGCAGACCCTTAAGAACTTTTTGATTGATCATGGACTCCCGATCGGACCACAGAAAAGAGGATCATTTGTTGAACTTCCTTCTGCCGGAATTAATGCTTTATCTTGTCGCCCTACTTTAGGTCTAAATAAATGGTGAAATATGTATCATATTGAATTAGAGAAAAGACTGCTGAATTATTGTGTATTGAAACCAGTTATCTACGTAGGCTATATGCACTGCTGGGATGTCCAATTGTTTCTGATTTGACAGCAATGCAACAATTAAAAGCAACGTCTGAAAGAATTAAGCCACTGTCTGGTATAATGATTCGCTACAATGTGAACGGCAATGTATAGGCCTAAATTACAGCATCGCAGCAGCACTTAACGCCTCTTACGATACTTGAAAATTACTGCAAAGAGTAAGACTTGAAAATTACCTTTTTGTTAACCGTCCATTGTTTAAGTATTGCACCACCGAAATGTTCGAACTGTGTATCTCTAAGAGACGGAACATCTAGAGTCGAGCGCTATTTTGGCCAACCTAGTCGTTCCTGTTGTTAGGTGCAATCGATTGTGACGTTTAAAAAATCAACGTCGTATTTAATATCGAGATTTTTTAGGCTATCTTTTTAAGGCTTACTTTTTGATACTTTTGCAACAGAGTTGCAAATAGGCCTAGGTTAAACCTGGTTCTAAAAATTTGATTACAAAATAGATCAGCTGATTGATTGATTTGCTACCTTTAGTCGCTAGGTGGTACAACTGGGGGGAGGCGGTAGAGTAGTGGATATTGGATAAGACGCTGGCGTAGAGTGCGAGAGGTAGCCTAGGCTAATTAAAGCGAGTTCGAGCCCCCGTTGGGTGGATTTGCTTTGTAGGCTGCTATTAGCGCCGATTATTGCAGGCTGTCTGATCAGTTAGTATAGTTATAGGCTAAGATTTGTGTATTCTGTGATCTCCGCTCCTGTGAATTGTTTAAACTGCATAATTGTACACTATATTGTAACCTGTTGCGGTCAACCGGATTGTTGAATAAAGAGATTTAGAGAATAGTATTATTTTATATATTAAAATGAAACCATCTCTTTGGCCCTTTGGGACCATCAATTTAGTCTAGTATGTCGACTATATACGGAGAAATCGGGAAATTGTCCCCTTGATCCCCACCCTTAAATCCTCCCCAGTAGGCCTATAGTGGCCTATAAGAGGTCGTTGGGCGGGAAATTTTTCAACTCCGCCACAGTACCACTGTTAGCACTCTGACAGCGCCAGTCCCACTCCAAAGTCTCGATAAAGGAGGAGGGCGACACTAATCATCTTTATTATGGCGCAGCTAGACTAGCTTAAGTGTCGTTAAAGAGTAGGCTAACAAAGAAAAAGAAGTTTTCAGAAGGAGATCGTGTACGTAGGTGTCCGCTCAGTACCATCAATGCTAGTATTGTGCAAGGCTCTGGCCTTGGACCTACTGATTTTGTCATATTTATGTTCTTACTAAGCGAACTAAACGTGTGCACATCTTGAACTGTATTCAAGAAAAAAGAAATTTGATCATATTAGACGTGTTCCGACCATCGATATTCCGACTCTGATTCGGATACTCCGAGCACACTCCGTTAGAACGTGCAGCAGGAACAGATTTTCGTCTGCTGTAGCCTATGTTATTATGCGCCAATTTAATTCGACAGGTTGCAGCAGTGTGACACTTTTCGTCGCTATTTTTGACGATTAGTCGAGATATTATTTATTTTCTACGATCACAGATGTTACAGGTATCTGGTCTGCGTTTGAATTTCGGAAATTTATGTTGCATTTTAATGAGAACAGCACCTTAGGCACAGTGGCGTAGCCAGGAATTTTTCATGGGGGGGTTTTATGGCCGGAAACCCTGTTTTTTGCTATTTTTTCTTACTTAAATGGAAAAATAACCTTAAAAAATCTTTTTTTCGGAGCCAATGGGGGGGGTTTTAACCCCCGAAACCCCCCCCTTGCCTACGCCACTGCTTAGGCAGGTCTTAATCTGACACCGAAAGTCCGAAACATACACGCTCCCTCTTACGGATAGGACTAGAGTTGGTAAAGTGCTGACCAGTGGGTTTGAGAAATTTCGGAAATTGGGGCATACTTTTAAGTACAGACATGCAGGGCTTAAAGTGTGCCTGGACGGTCATGGACGGCGTCCATGCACTTGTTTTAAAATCTGAACACCGTCCTGCAGCCAGGGGCGGATCCAGGGGGGGGCCAATCCGGCCATGGCCCCCCCCATTTCAAAAATTTCCTTTTTTTACCAGCTATTTTGCTCGGAAAGTAGACGTGGCCCCCCCCAAAAGTAGTTCCATAGGACTTTGGCCCCCCCCTTCGAAAATTTCTGTATCCGCCCTTGCCTGCAGCCACTTATTGGCGAGCACAGACTGGAAAGGTTAAGGGGCGTTCACTTCTTTTGGAGAGGTAAGGGACGTCCAGGCACTTATTTTTCCATACTTTAGGCACTGCAGATATGTAACGTGTATTGTAGGCTGTCTGTTCTGTTAGGAATTAAGTTTGTTGTTAATTAGTATTACTGCATAACCAATGTACATGTAAAGCGCAGTGCATTTGGAGGCGTTACATTATTTAAGAAAAATATTATATTATTATTATGTACATAATAATTGTGTAGTAACTGTTAAGCGCAAGATTTATCTACAAGTGGCCTGCAGAGGCTTTTATCCCAATTCAGGGCGGCTGCATCTTGAGTTCAGTGGGAAAACAGGGGAGTGAATCAGAAATGATCTGAGGTAGAGCTAGGAGAGTCCCGCGGCCATGGAGAAGGAAGGACAGCGGTGAGACCGTCTCCACTCTCCAGAATTTATTTGCATAATAATAATAAATAAATAATAATAACGACAATTTATATGGCGCCGTAACGCGGCCATACCGCTACAAGGGCGCCTAAACTTCGCAAATTACACCGAAACAACGCAAAAAAACAAGAAATTAACCATCACGTTGTTATCCACAATCGATAGTAAGCCAACATGCACAGAACCGTCTCAGTAGAAAGAGCAGAACCAGAAAAAACAACCAGAAACGACAAGACAGAACTCGGCGCCCGCTAGCAGCCACAAGCGGCGAACTATGTCTTAAATGGTATATTGTTGCAATGATCAACTTAGGCTCATAAAATTATAATTTTGATCTTCATTATCAGGGATGTAATTAGTGTTGGGCTTGGGACGTACTCCCCACACCAAGCCAAAAAAACAGATATACTGAAGTCCCAGTATAAACTCATGCTACAGTATTCGTAATTCTCAAGGTAAATGTGTATTGTATAAACTCCCAAACGAAAGTCCTAGTTACGCCACTGTTCATTGTCAGTCATGAGCATCACAGCGATCCTTGCTAGGCAGAACTTTGCCGGCCAAGAGAACTTTTTCGGGCCAGAAGTCTGACAGAAGATCTTCATTGGCTGTCAAGAATAGACCACAGGCTGTCTCTGACATCCCGGGATTCCCTGCTTTATGGAAGGACAGATAAAATTGTGAATGAAGCCAATGGCTTTTTCTGGACAGTGCTGAAAGTTGGGGTTAAACAGTGGTTAAAGTCGTTTGGGTGAGCAGTGGGAACGCTGGATGAGAGCAGTGGGAACGCTGATGAAGAATTTTATTGAAATGCATGTGTTTTAGAGTTCCATCATGATGAGCCAAGAATTTCGAGAGCAGTGGGAATGCGGTTCCCACGCATTCCCACCCACTTTAAACCCTAGGCTTAGATGATAATGATAATGGTGATGAAGCGGTGGTGATAGTGATGGTGATGATGACGATGACGAGGATGGTAATGGTCATATGATTTTGACATGGGCGTAACTTTGTCTCAAATAGTGGTGGTGACCATGATTCCTCTGCAGCTCTGCTCACTAGGGTAGAGAGGGCAAAACGCCCCCCCTCTGCTTCATCTCCCCTGTGATATGTAGTGAACACTTTGACTGTTCCGGATCTTTTAGTTGTTCCACAATCGTCAGCAATTTTGTGTTTTGATGGTTTGTCTATTTTTTATTTTTTTTAGAAATTTATTTTTTGTGTTTCTTTGAAAAAGTTTGCTGCTACTTCTGTATCGATCATTAGCGATGCCAAATGCCAAGCATAGGGCCAAAAAAATAATGCTGTGTTTCCGGTAACAGAGCTAAAAAAAATTGGGTAGGTAGGTCGAAAAATATTTTTATTTTGGTAAAATATTTTTATACAGTGACTATACAAAAAATTATACCGAAATACCTTTTTTGCATATAGGTACACGCTGCAAAAAGTACGTGTTCTAAGCAAGTATAAACTGCCTATTTCCCTGTACGTAAAATTGCTCTAGAAAACAATTCTATTAATTTCATTTTGTTGACATCCTTTCTGGTAAGATAAAGTGGGAAGGGAAGGGGAAGATGAGTGCGAACAGAACGTCACTGCTAGGGGTCGTTCCAGACTGATCGAGCCAGTGACTAGTTACACCTACAGGTTGCTAGATTTATTTTCCCTGGTCAGCGTTAGAGGTGACTCAAGTGAGAATGATAAGGCTAGAGGTTTCTCAAGACTGGCAGCCAGGAAGTAGTTAGGTAGGCGTGAAACTCTAAGGCAATGGCAATGTAAATAAAAAAATTTACGCAAAATTTTCCGAGTCGCTGCAATAAAAGTGAGTCGGTTGGGTTACCGGGAACACAACATTTTTTGCCTAAGATCCAACTCTATACGGAAGGCAATGTCACCGTATTATGTCCCAAAAAATTTGGAGAAAAATTTTTTTTTAATAAAAAAATTTTTTCTTAATTTTTTTTCATAATATTTTTAAAAATAAAATTATTTTACAAAATTATTTGAGTCGGGGCAATAAAAGAGGGTCGGTCGGGTTACCGGAAACACAACATTATTTTTTTTGGCCTAGCCATTAATGCAAATTATAAGTGTAAAGTACGCTATACCATACAGCATAACGAATTACAATGCACAATAAATTTAACTTTGCCTAAATCATTAAAAATATATATAGGCAATCTCACAGGTGGCACCAAGCGGGCAAAATGCCCCTATGGTTCGCCATGGCTTTGGGCGAAACGCCCACTGTATTTGAATGCATTGCAAGTCCATTCTTAGCGAGCAATTTTTCTTGTGCTTCAAAGAATAGAGGTGCAGTCCAAAATACCCTCAGAATCAAATAGAGCACTGCTACAGTACCGGTACCTCTTTAAAGTTATTCTAGGCTTGAGAGGTCAAAAGTTTTCAAAAAATACAAATGGGCAACAACGGGCGTTTTGCCCATGTGAGGGTAAAACGTCCCTTTGAGGCACCTTGTATTTAATTATTTTGCATTGTCATCCTTTTAAAAATTTTATCGAACACAATAGTACACGAACTTTATTTGGGAAATTCAGCACTGTAGATCTTACAGTAATTTCAAGCTTTAAATGCTATTAAGCATGTAAATTAGGAAAAGCCGTTAATATGGGCGTTTTGTCCCCTCCACTTTTTCCCCTTCTCTTTTCTCTCGCCTTCCTCTATCCCTTCCACAAATTCTGCGGGTGGCTCGGTCGCAATATAAACGTGGAGTAGCGGTGGTGAAGGATCTCACCCTCAGGGTCGAAGCCATAACACAGCCGCTATATAAATATGCGATTACATTTACATTTTACATTTACGAATTTAGTATACTTTGTCTGGCACTTTAAAAATGTAGGTCGCCGCAAATTAGAGCAATGCGATGTCATGTTCGTTTCAAAATTAATTTTATAATTTGACCTTTTTATAAACTCAATTTCACAGTGTTTGTATGCAACAAAATGGAGGCTTCCCCTAATTATTATTATGAAACCAAGCACATGAAAGTAAGGACTGTAAGGTATAGTGTGGACAATGGACACACTGAGGAAACCTCTATCAGCTTTGCCGACATTGCGATATTCAATATCCAGGAATAGGCATACATGTGTAGACTGTACAGTGTATACGCTTGACGACCAAATGCTTTCAAAAATATTTCTGTGCAGGACCAAAAAGTGGTGGTGACTGTCACCACCACTTTTAAAAGTGGTGGTGGCTAGACACCACCGTCACAATAGAAAGTTAGGCCTATGGATTTTGATGATTTCATGTTGATGATAGACCAATGATGATGATGATGATGTTATTGGTCTTGTCTGCTGGTGGATATATAAATATAATTATGATAAATGCATGTGATGATATATAAAAAAATTACGCAAGAGTGTTGTGGATTCAGAGCTTTGTGGAGGTGTTGGTGGTGGCCACTCTTAGCTGTGTCATGTGATAGAAGAATGCAAATTTTAAATCCCCTGCATTGGCCTAATAACTCAAGTGGAATTGCGATAATAATGGTAAAATGCTGTTGAGATAATTATGCAAGTTTGAAGTGGTAGCAGTCATAAAGCTATTTACACTATATAAGGATTTTATGTATACCAATGACCTAATGATAGATGGAGTTACCTGTAAACAATTAAAGTCTAGGAATTCCTCCTGGCAGTTGATTGTCTTTGGGTGAAGTGGTTATGGGAGGTTTAAGATACGAGTACTGTGTTTCAGAAGGATTTGTAAATATTTACATTGTCACCCATAAGCCTCTAGGAATGGTCCAGGCCGGGCAGTGAATGAGCTTGTACAGGCCAAGAATTTAGCTACTCATTCGGCACAAGGTATTAGGCCAGCAGTCAATACCGACTACTCTGTACCGCCCACCACTCCACTTCTGTCTGCATGAGCTCTCTTTCTGTCCAGATTTAATCTGGTCTTTGGATGTGCCGCTGTGCAGTAGTAGACCTATCTACAGGTCGATATTGGACACTGTATTGCCATCTGGATAAGATAATGTAATAAAATTCAGTCTATTCTGCTGAACTCTTGGGTGAGAATTTTGGCCATCGTGATTCTATAAGTTTTGTCTGGAATCATTCTGATCAAGTAAGTTGCTCTTAGCATTGCCAGAAGTTCAGTTTCATACACATTACACACTTATCGTTAAAGGGCTAGGTTCAAGTTGAAAATTTTAGTTCTTTGTTTTTATTTATTTACTTTTTGCAATAGTTACAGCTTTGTGTTGTAAACTTCATTTCCTCAATGATGGAATCAGCCCCACGCATCTCCTTAGTCAGAATTTGTGCTACACATTACCGGGGGAGGGGTGGTGGTGGTAGCACAATGGATAACACGCTGGCCTAGAGAGTAAGAGGTAACGAGTTCGCGCCCATACAAGGCGGACATGCTTTGAAGGCTGCTTATTAGCGCCGATTATTGCAGGCTGTATGTTCTGTAAATAGTTAAGATTTATGTATTCTGCAAACTATTTCAACTGCATAATTGTATACTGTAACTGGTTGCAGTCTGTTGAACAAACGATTATTATTATTATTATTATTATTATTATTATTATTATTATTATTGTTATTATTTAGACATTTCTGACCATTCATTTCATATATAGTTCTAAAGTATAAAAAAACTAAGTGACCTGGACGCTCCTACCTTTCCAGTCTGTGCTGGTCTAATAAGTGGGAGGTTGGCGCTCAGGTTTGAAAATTAAGTTCCTGGACAGCGTTCATGACTGTCCAGTCACACTTCAAACCTTGATTTCATAGATATATCTTGTGACTTTTGTCAGTAGGCCAATTGTTCATTCTAAATTTGTCAACCAGAAAGTAAATTTATTTAAAAATTTGGCATGCAGTACAATTTTTCCCTTAATATAACCTATTTGATAACTTTATATTTATTGATCATAAATTTATCAATTATCATGTTTTATATTATGTTTTGTAGGATTTTAGCAGAATATCTTTTGTATTGACTTTATTGAACATCAAAGCTGTACAGCATTTTTTGAGTTATGCAGAACAAATATGTAGGGTGCACCCTACCAATGTTATTTGTACAGTGATTGTGAATCAGTAAATCCCCAAACCAGTTTGACCTGCATTTTTTTCAATCCACTTGTCAGTTTTATCAAAATTTTGATTAAATGGATAATTACACCCCAACTGTTAGTTTTACCAATATGTCAACGTTTTTGTATTTTTAGGGTAAAGATGAGTAGAAGACCCTTGGATAGAAACCAGGTGTCTTATCAAGGTCAGAACTTTCCCCCAAGTCAAAGGTCGGCACCTAATGAGAGTTTGCCAAGAACCTTTGAGGATCAGGATGAGCAGAAGTTTGAGACAAGTCGCATTCAAGTCCTACAGCAAGAACGAGTTCATGTTCAAAAGAAGACTTTCACAAAATGGTGCAACTCTTACCTGGAGAAGGTAATATATGTTTCTTTAATTGTTATATGATCAGCTCTCGTTATAATGTTATTTAGACTAATATGGATACGAGAAGTGGTCTCGAGGAATTTTCACCTTGATTGCACTTCTGCAAAAGTTTTGTCATTTCGTGAGACTTGCAATACAAAGTTTCATGATTGCATTAGTGTCTGAAGCACACGGCTTATTCATCTGCAAATCTGCTTTAGAGAGGCTGATATGGTTGTTTTGCTGCACAGCTGAGCTTGATGAGCATTAGTTTGGTGGAAATGAAGTTCAATCCTCATAGCAGTTGTGAATCAGAGGACTTTGGGAATATCTTTCTTTGGCTGTGACATGACCATTTAAAGTGCATGTTCTTTGAAGGGAATAGGACTAGTTTCAGCTGATCTATGTGGAAAAAGCTGCAAAATTTGTCGGCCAAACACTATCCTACATTTTGGAAACCTTACTACAAGCCAGGCTAGTGTATCAACACACAATTGGCTTTGTGACATTTGTTATTCTTATCTGCAGCATAAGAAGTACCGCATTGTTGTTGACTCTGCATGTATATCTCAACTATGCATTGGATCTGGCCATTTGGCTACTGTGCTTTGAATTGTCCTGCATCTGAATGGGATTGTAAATGTTACAATATATTTCATTATTCTGTATTTCTGACTTGGCCACTTGCAGTCTGAATACCCAAGGTTGTAGACTGTAAAGCCTCAGGCAGTATTCTGTACTTCTGTTGTGTTTGGGATTTGTGAGATTACTACAGCAGGACATCTATAGGCAAACAAGATGAATTTAGTCTGCTACCCAACATAATGAGAGCCCAAAGAATGCTGAGTTTAACACTTAAATAGTGACAAGCTGCATTGGTTTCCTAGTAGCTTTTAGTGCCACATGCATGTTAAAAAAGTTTGTTTGCTAACTGCTTTGAAGAGCAGGGCCTCCATTACCTGTGTAACCATTATATTTTATTAATGCACATGGTATAGACTTTGAAACTATGAAACGTGCAAACATTGGAAGATGAATATGACACTTAGTGGTAGGATTGTTTACTAATCTTAGTTATAATAGTGAGCTTAAATATTTTGCTACATGACCTACAAAACGTGTTTCTTAATTTAAGAAGCTATGCGTTCCTTAGCTAGAGGCTGTCTATGAGGATCACAGGATTTAGGTGATTTGCATACGGGGGAGGGGGGGAGGGAGCGGGGGGTTGAGCCGGTTAGGCAAAATGTATGTAAAATAAATGTCTAATTTTATGACGTCCACATTAGCCGTATTAATCCTAAAGTTGTCTGATGACCTTTGGCTACATTAAAATTATATTCTGTCTATTAAGATCAAACCAGTGAACCAAAACACTTAGAAAATTTTAGATAACAATATGTTTTGAAAAAAATAGTAGCCTATGATAAAAGAGATGTTTCATAGATAACTTAGTCTTTGTAGGGTGGGGTGTAGACAGCCCATATAGTGTAAAAAGGAAAGTGCCTGGACGCCCCTTACCTTTCCAATAAGTGGCATGACAGTGTTCTGATTTTAAAATAAGTGCATGGACGCCGTCCGTCCATGCACTCTTTAAGTGCTGGATGTAGAGAAGCTTATTTATATGAAACTGTATGGGAGCATACGGTGGGAAGGGGTGAGGTCAGGGTGGTGGGGGGTAGGTCGATCTTTGCATACATAATAAATGGATGGCACCGTAAAAGTATTGGAAACTTTATATCAAATTATTTTCATCCGAATGATGACAGTGAATGCAAAGGAGTGGGAGGTCTGTGTACAGTAATGTTGGCAGAAGGGGAAGAATGATTTGTCTAGACTGGGAATGCATCAATAAAGAATAATTTATGATGATTATGCATTTTTTATATTACAATTAAATGATTAATTAATGTCTTTTTCAAAGTTCAATGAACAAGCACTTTCAGATGAGGGAAGTGCCAGTGACTTTCAAGATGTATGGGCTGATAAATATTAGATACACTTCAATATGTCAGTGTTTGGAGAAATGAGAAAGTATTGTTCCAAGTCGGTTCACTGTTCACAAGATGTCATCTTTTAGAAGACACTAGTTATGAAGCAGATGACAATTTTTTTTAGAAAAGCCGAAGCTGAACAAATCTAATTTAGCAAGCAACCTTAAAAGGCTCGCCATGCTGGTTAAGGAATATATAACGTGTGAACTGAAGTGTAAAAGTTGTACGAAATGGCTTTTGCTATTTAATTATTTGTGCTGCTTGCGTGGCTTTGAAAACAACACAATGCAAACCAGACATAAAACATCTGATAGCCATCTACTGACCAGCAACAGAACTCATACTGACTATCTAATGTTCCGAATAAATTATAAGTAAAACAAATTATTTGTAATTATTAAGTTGCCACATCAAAAACTAATACAATAACTGCAGACAGTGGTTAAAGTGGTTTGGGTGAGCAGTGGGAACGCTGAATGTGAGCAGTGGGAACGCTGATGAAGAATTGTATTGAAATGCATGTGTTTTGGAGTTCCATCATGATGAGCAGTGGGAACGCAAGCCAAGAATTTCTAGAGCAGTGGGAACGTCATTCCCACGCGTTCCCACCCACTTGAAGCCATGACTACAGATCAACTTTTGCTTGCTGAAATTTTCCATTTAAGAACTATTTACTGGCAGGCAAGCTGAAAAGGTGTGTCATGCCTGGTTTCGGGTCTTTTAGGAGGATGCAATTTTTCTCAAGATACTTTGTTCTTTATGATTGAAGTCTATTTCTTCCATAAATTTTTATCTGAATATATCCTTTTGGTCTGTGAAGTCTTGGGCTGGCTAGGAGGGCATGTGAGTAGATTTATTTAGGGAGATTGGAGATTATAATATGTTATTAATGAATGAATGGGTGGGTGGGTGGGTGGTTGAATCAATGAATGTAGGGAAAATTCACTGAAGCATAACAATCAGGTGAGAAATGAAGCTCACTTGGACTATAATGATGAGTAGCGACCAGACCACGTGGGTTTTAGCTGAGGTCTTTTCTGAATGAAATGATAGTAGGCCTACTATTCTGACCTTTTAGACACTGTAGTGCTATGATTCGAATCTCTGACTTTGGTGTTTGATATCAACTTTGAACTGGTGGACGGCTGAAATGGCTCTTGGGGGTCAATGAAAAGCTTTTGTAGTCTAGTAACAAGTTTTGAAGTATTTATTAGTAATTAATTTACGATTGAATGAATTCTGGAGTGTCTCTGCTATTGCTCAACCTAGTTGACTGATTGCCTTTTCAAGTGATTAAGTACCTCACTAGAACTTTATTGTTGTCTCTCTTTTTCTTTTAGCCAAGAAACCAATTGAGATAAACTTTTATTGCAACATCTGAATTATTTATTCATAAAGTTTGAGATGGCGGTTGTAGATTTATATGGAGAGATGGGACGGAGATATAAGCTCGGAATGAATTAATGCGTGGGTGGTTCAAGAATAACCCTCTTTAAAAAATGCATTTTGTCATTTCTTTTTAACCTTTGCAAGTGACTCACAGCCTTTGATCATCGCATGTTTCGCTAGGTACCAAAAACACTTTCAACAGAGTTGAGGTTTGCAAGTATGATTTTATTTGAAAAAGGGCTATGATAGAGTGGGCAAAAATGTAAGTTAACTTACAGGACTCCATGTTTATTGTGCCCAGTGCAGGCCTCCATCATGCCACCATGCCACTGGTGGCAACTGATGGCTGCTATGTGTCTAGTTCCAACTATGGGCCTGGTCTTACCTAATTACTGCCTACTAAGAACTTCCATAAATTCAGCTTATGGAAAAGGACGCATACAATGGAATTATCATTGATTCATTCTATAGACTTTGTATAGTGCTCCTTAAAAATACTAGAGCGGAGTGCTCCCAGCCTCAGCTGAAGAAGAAAGACTTGAGTGACTTATGAAACATAGTGATTTGTCAGAGGTAAGATACACGAAACATAGTGATTGGTCAGAGGTAATATACACAGCTTTGATGGAAGGTCAGTCCAGATGTGGGACTGCATGCAACCAAGAAAGCTTGGCGTTGTCTAGAAGTCAAGCTAGCATCCTTGATATGCTCACAGTCACAGATATAAAATTGTGATGATGTTTTGATGATTTTCCCGATATCTAACCTGGTAGCTTTAGTTATGGTCTCTAATAAGAGAAAATGTTCTGTTAAGCCTACGTTGAGTTGTATGCTGTTAGCTCACAGAGATTTGTATTGACATCTTGAGAACTGACTCGAATGTTGCTTTCTCATTTTTCATAACCATGTATTTATCTTTATTTTTTAACCATGTACCGGTATATAACCGTATTTATCAGCCCACATATCTTGAAAGTTTCCTACCACATCCCTCATCTGAAAGTGTTTGCACCTTGAGCTGTGAAAAGACATTCATTAATCATGCAATAAATGTTTAATTATCATTGTAACTGTCTACAGATAATGTTAGACTTTTATAATATTCATTATGTTTTCTGCTTACATTGTACTACTTTTTCACTATTGTAAGCACTTTTTTCCATTAATAAAGATTAGGCCTACTTACTTGCTTACTAGCTTAGCATATGCAGGGCTTAAAGTGACAGGCACTTGTATTCAAATCTGAACACTGTCCTGCCACAGTTTATTATTCCAACACAGCTTGGAGAGGTAAAGGCACTTATTTTGTTACACTTCAAGCACTGAGCTTAATTTGCATTTACTATCTCATTGATTGGTCTTTGAGAGTTTGACTTCATCAGTTCCAGTTGTTTTTATTCATTCGCTTCTGTGGTATATATATTTTCCAACAGGTGACGCTTTGGGTTGCCGATCTCTTTGTTGATCTCGGAGATGGTAAACTCTTGACTAAACTTTTGGAGATCATATCTGGTGAGAAATTGGGTCGGCCGAACAAGGGCATGCTTCGAGTTCAGAAGCTGGAAAATGTTGGCAGGTGTCTCCAGTTCTTGCAAACAAAGGTCAGTTGGGTGACTTTTCTCTTAATATTATATGGCATAAAATAAAAATAGTTCAGATTACGAAACAGTTGAATATTCTGCTTGGAATTCGCCTTAATGAGTTTCTTTCTCTCTCCTTAACCTCATGCATCATCATATTTTCATTGAAGACTTTATAATTTTCAGCTCCCAACACTTTTAAGAAAAGGCTTTAATGTTTGTCATACAACAGTATGACTGCAACTACATTCATTAATTTTTGAATGCTGTAGAAGATTTGACATTGCAATTCATTTTTTCAGAGCATTTGCGGTATATAGTAATCAGAGATGGTCTCAACCCATCCCTAGTGATAAAGAATAGTTTCTACCTACTTGTAAAGGATGTGTGTGTGTGTGTGTGTGCGTGCGTGCGTGCGTGCGTGCGTGCGTGCGTGCGTGCGTGCGTGCGTGCGTGTGTGTGGAGTCCTTTGTTGAATGCAGTTGATCTGCTTCTGATGAAGGCATGCAAGTGGTATTTCAAAATTTGTCCATGGCTTGCATTATATGCATGATGTTCCTCCCCCATTGGCTGCCCATTTCTCAGTGCATTGACTCTGGCTACTTATGTCTGTTGCCCCACTTGTCAACCCACTGGCTGACCCCGGAAATCTTCATTTGTAATTGTTATCTCCGAACTTCTGAAGTGCTACTCAAAAACTGAGTGCAGGGTATCGGCTTAATCGCGAGCACTGTAAAAGGCCAGTCCAAACTAGAAGACGGGTTTCTAGCCCATGGCCCATTACAGAAAATTCTGGAGTAATAAGACAGGCTAATTTGGTCCAGCTTTTGATCGCAGATGCAGAGTAGAGAGTAGATGTTAAGGCTGGCGTCATTTAGGTAAAAAATTGGAAGGTGAGTTAGTATATAACTGTTCTTACAGAGGTGAGGCTCTCGTTTCCAGTGGAAAGCCTGAGGGTTGATGGATAGAAGGGAATGAGAAAGGTGGTGGTGGGTGATTGGTAATGATGGTTTAGGAGCCGAAAATGTGTGGATTCATTTTGCATCTCGAGGTGAACTTCCTGTTCCTTTGCACACACTTCAAAGATACAGTATCGTGCCTTTTGAATGCTTGGATCAATCACATGGTTATAATCTTCTGTCAGATCTGCATGTCCTTTAATGCAGCATTTGCCAAAGCTTTCCAATGTACAGGCATATTATCAGATATTATTTAATCGGATCTGCTATGAACATTTGAAATGCTCTTCTCACAGCAGAGCTATTCAGAATCACTCTCAGCATGACAGGCCCATGAAAAGAGAAAGATCTTTAAGCAGTGAAGTGATGCAGGTGAAATCCCTACCAGAATCCTGCTGCGAATTGCTGGAGAAAGGTCATTCTGTGGTGGGGTACCCAGGACAGCAAAAGCCCAATGATAGGTTGATGAGTTTTCATGACTGAGGTATGAAGAGTTCAAGCAGGTTAGCGGAACTAAGGGGTGAGAAAAACTTGCAGAGAATGGTGTATACATCAAGTCACAGAAGACCTTTTATCTGATTTGAGTCGAGACCATGAGCAGATAAAAATCATTGATCATGTATGTGGAGATGTGTGTGGGTGTGGGTGTGTGTGTGTGTGCGTACTGAGGAATATATGCCATAAGAGTGACTGTAGTGTTTAAGATGGATTGCACAGAGGACAAACTAACCATAGGAAGCTCAGGCAATAGGAGTTACAATAGTCGATACGTGCGGAAGCAAAGGCATGTACCACAGTACCATGGTGTAGACACCTTGGACAACAACGATCTAATGGCTCTGAGTCACTCAGTAACAAGAGTGGACCAGGAGAGATAGGTGTTTAGTTAAATATCATAGCACTATCTAGCATGAACACTGGAGGGAAGGTTAAGTCAGGTAATAATGAGGCCAACAATTATTGGAAATTAAGCTTTTGTAACTGTTGTTTAACCAGATCAGTTGAGTCTTTGAAGGATTGAAGCTAAATCTGTTTGCTTTTATCCAAAGGTGGAACTCTTGCAATAACAACCTAGCCATTACCACCAGAGAGATCTGCTCAGGTGATTCTGAAAGCTGGACAAGACCTGACTTCTCTGAGATTTTACCCCCCCCCCCCAACATAATTTTTTGTTCCTGATGGATTATTTCTAATAATTATAACAATAAATAATATCTGTTTATTAATTCACACTACCGTGTATTGCAATATTAAGATTACATGATTTTGTAGTAGCAGATGACAACAAGTTTCACAGGAGTCAAATTTTACTGTATGGTAGCCTACTAGGTGGACTATCTGTCCTACTGTCCTACTTACAGTCGCCCCCCTAGGGAGTGGAAGGTTGAGTTAATCAATCTTATGGAACACACATTTCTTCTAATCTTCGTGCCAGTGTGTTACCATTAAACCATCTCCCTGAGGGATGGTTACCTCATGTAAAAGAATTAATTATAATAATAACGATAAATGATAAATAACAATAAATATTATAATCAGTTCTCTCGCTAACCCCTATGCCCGATTTCCATAATAATAATAATAATAATAATAATAATAATAATAATAATTATGATAATAATAATAATGGCATTGATTGAAGAAGAGTGAAAGTTGGAAAAATGCATCTTTGAATCCATATATATCTTTCTGCACTTCTCTTGGTTCAAGGAAACATTATTACCGTATAGTTTCTAAATGCTGAGGCCATCAGCGTTAGGTCTATGGTTGTGTTGTGTAACACTGACTAATGCTCATAATTGATTCAGGCACTGCTTTAAAAAAGCAAATCTAGATCAACATGTGTTGCTCAGTTTAGCATACTAACAGCAGAGGTTTATGCAAAAGAGTTTATGAATTCAAAGCATGAGGACCGCAGGCTATGCAGGATTCATTAGCAAGCAGAGAAGCTTACATTGTATATGCTTGGCATGGTGCTTTTCAACAGTAAAAAGACTTTAAGTCTTCTAAAATGGCCATAAATATCTGGATAAGTGAGGTCAATGTGCTGTGTGAGCAACAACAACAGCGATCTCACATCATTTAGTGCTTAATGTTGAATTTAGATTTTGCTATTAATAACAAGACCTTTTAAATTCACCACATGCTGTGGGATGTCTGCTAGCATTCAAGTGTCGGAATATACTGGTCCAATTAATGCCATCAGCATGTTGTCAGAATATACTGGTCCTATAACTGCACCATCATGTGTGTACAGTAATTGGGGTGGGGTGCTAAGTTTTCCATAAGTTTTTGCAAATGTAGTATTACCTTACACGTCCTTACAACATCTAATATGATACTGTGTATTGTTCATATTCAACGTGGTGTCCATTTCCTTACTCTGTTTTAATTTCCTTAGGATTTTTCTTGAGGGAGGCCAAGGGTATCACCACAGAAAGGCCATGGCCCATTACAGAAAGAGCTGGAGTAATAAGACAGGCTAGTTTGGTCCAGCTTTTGACCCAAAAGATTAAACTTCTGATTTGAATAATGTCTTTAAACATTTTGAAGACAAAATGTGTATTGAAGTGCTGATGACTAAAATGGTTGCTCACACAACTTATATTTATGCTACTTGATATTATTGCATTGTATTGTATTGTATATGAGAATTTTATAAAGCACCTCTTACAGACTAGCTATTCAGAGGCACTCTCAGCGTGACAGCCTCGAGAAATAAGAAAGACTTAAAGCAGCAAAGGGTTGAACATGATACTACCAATAAGATCTCATGATACTACTAATAAGATCTCATGATACTACCAATAAGATCTCATGATACTACCAATAAGATCTTTCTGCAGATAGAGGGAGGGAGGTGATTCCACATTCTGTGCTGTGACATAGAGTGCATCATTTATCCACCTTTAGTCTGTAAGTGTTTGGCTGAGGTTGGCTCCACAACTTCTAGACACTTCTCTCGGGTCACTGTGCCTTTGTGAGGTACACTACACTAGCACACTATTGACAATTGGATTGCTACATGCATACATAAATGGAGATTGGAGGTGGCTACATCGGACTACCTAGCAAACATCGTCTGACGCTATGCAGTGTATTATTATGATTGACTCTACTTTTACTTGATAAACCATTGGAACTGACGCTTGGAGTATTGTGATAATGGTGGTGTAGAAGAGAGTTGATAAAATGAAATTGGGTCTATAAGCAATTTCTGTGAGCAAATCTCTTCTCTTCTTTACTGCATTTGAAGCAGTCTTTAGCATTGATTCAGATTAGTTTGCTTGTGTGAAGGATTAGAATCACTTGTTAGGATTAACAAGTGATTCATCTAATCTATAAATTGCTTATCTAAATCAAATAGCATCCTTTCTTCGTCCACTATGCTCATGTGACAGACTCGATCTCCTTGTCCCGCAAGTAATGACTGCTTTGACCAAGACTCAAGCTTTTGCTTTTGCTTCGTTATTAACTTGTACCCAAAAGCACATCTTTTCGCTATCTTAGAACTACTTTCTTTCACTGGGTCTTCCGCTCTGGGAGCACCTCTGATTGGTGTGCACTGTGAGAAGCTCTTTATAAATTTATTGATACTATGCAATACAATACAATACAATACAATAGGTATGCTTTAATATTAACAGGTATTTTTTACCAGTACCAGGTTAAGGTTTGCAGATGTTAAGATTAACTACTAGTGGTTCCAAGTGTCTGTTAGAACTAATGATTGATCTTACAGAGCTTTTGCATTTACAAGCAGTAATTCTAGCAAGCATTTTTCAGGTGTGATTAACCGGTAATAGCAGATTGTTGAAGTGTGTTACTGTTAAGATTGACAAATGTTTTTTTTCCAGGTGACCACTGAGAACATCGGACCGGAAGACATAGTCGATGGTAATCAGCGTCTCATCCTTGGCCTCATCTGGACGATAATTCTGCGCTTTCAGATTCAAGACATCGTCATTGATTCAGTAAGCAGCAGTGACCAAGAAGCAACAAGTTTTTGTTTCTGTACTAGGGGGAGGGTCATCACCGTAAAAAATCTGGTATCTGTTTCATTATCATCTATCTGTCTGGGTGATAGGCTAAAGTAGGCTACAATGGACTAAAGATTGGGCCACCTGTGCTCTATCATCCAAACATGTTAGGCGTGTGGACTCAAGTTTTCTAGATAAGATATTTGAAGGGTATTGGCTTTTTGCTCAGGAGGTCAGGATAGTAATACGTTGCACTAGCAGATCTCTCTGATATCAGGTGCAGGAAGGAATGTGAAGTAAAGCAAGATATGGTGCATAATCAGTTATTGTTATTGCAATCACACATTTGAATCATGCCACTTCAAGAGAAACTTGCCGAATGTGCTGCTGACTTGATAAAAAAAATCAGAATTGAACATTTACGAGGATTTCAGAAAAGGAGACAAGGAAAGACTAAGCAGTTCATGCCATAAGTAGCTGAGCATCATATTAAAAAAAGGTTGCAGGCTGTTACTAGCATCACTAAGTAGGAGAGTAAGTATCTGACTAGCACATCTGGTTAAAAACTATTAAATGCATTATACCGGTACTTATAGATATAATCTGTGGGAGACTTGGAAAACCTTAGCTCAAAATTCTTTGGTGTTCCCTACTGTTTTACACAATACAGAGATCTAGCAGTTGGTAGCATGAAAAGAAGCCCTGTCTTGCAAAGAGAGTATTGTCCTTTTCAAGAGGTGGATATGTAGAGATGATGAGATTGTAGTTTCGGGAACTTGTTTTTGGAACTTCTCAGTTTTCAATATTTGATAGTTTATCAGTTTTCAGAAGGTCAGTCCTGGAGTTGAAGAGACTTAAAATGGAGCACAGATTATGTGACAAGACAAATCGGCAAGCTCGGCTTGAGGTGGATTTGAACCCGGAGCCAAGGCACCAAACCCACCTCTACACTACCACGTCCCACCGGTGGACTATCAAGTGGGAGGTTGGGGTTTTGCAAGTGCAGAAATTTTGTGTCAAGATTTCTGCTCCAGCTATCCCACCCAAGGCCGTAGCCAGGATTTGATTTCGGGGGTGTTTCACCAATTTTCCTTCCCCAAAAACTGATGACTTTTTAGTCATCCGGCCGAAATCTTCAAAAAATGTCACCAATTAATTCTTTTTTTTTTCCATTTCGGGGTGTGTTTTCATGGTTTTATTTCATGGTTTTTACATCATGTGCTCGTAAATGCATTCTATTATTTTTCACATTTTCCATTTTGGGGGGTGTTCAAACACCCCCCTAGCTACGGCCTTGGTGCCACCTATGACCAACTCAGCCATGATGAGTACACTGTTGGTGGGAAGATGAGAGGGTGAGGGAGAGGACTGGCCACCACCCTCATATGCTGAGGCTGAGTAAATGAAGTTGCTTAACACATTCGCATACCAATGGCTGCATCAGGGCTCAGCTTAAAAGACTGCTCTTCTTCTTCAAGGAGATAGTGGCACAGGTTTTGCTTCAGTTTCCATGAGCCCTCTGCCTATCGATTTTTTCAATTAGGCGCCTGTGAATAAGCTGGTTTCCACGACTTCGCTTTAGTGGATGTTGTAGAAATCTCAAGATTGCAATTGAGAGCTTTAAGTGACCTTTAAGTGAGGCATTCATGTTATTACTATCCTGCTGCCCGTTGTCCACGTTCTATTGCTATCTTGAAACTGTCCTCTTTAGCCATGCTTTTATCAGGAACGTTCGTGAGTTGTAACCTTGAAGGGTTGCTGAATAATTCATCATTATGAATGAATGAATAAGATGTTTACACTAAATTGTATATATATACCATATATACATGCATGATGTATATACATATAATATATGTATGTATGTATATATATATATAAGTGATTTGTCTGACAATAAGTCATAAAGGTCAATTGTCAATTGCGTGACCAGCCTCTGGTAAGACACTACAGTTTTGACTGCACATGTCTCTTTGGTCAAGTGTCTGTCGCCTTTTACAGTACAAGTGATTAATTTTGGGACCAAACTGGACTTCAGGTAGACCTTGGGGGGTAGACTGCCACGAGTTAGGGGAGCAGTTATTGAGAAGATAGAGCTCAGTAATAAATACCAGCATTTTGAAGTGCTCTGCATTGGTCAGACATGCATACCAAGTAGATAAACCTCTTTGCTTCTCTTTGCCTGTCTTATTAATAGCTGAGCCACATTGTTCTGTCAACAGTGTTCCAGTACCCTGATTTTGAGCTTCTTCTATTGTGTTTTCTTGGCACCCCATGATGAACTTTAGCCTGCAAAGGGTTTCAGCTTTTGGTCTGTTTGACCAGTAGTTAAAATGTAAGGGGTTCATTATTGTCATGGTCATCAGTCGAATCATCATTGTCCAATAAATCTTGATACATGTCTGAGAATTTTTTCTTAGTATTAAATCTTATCAGATTTGTGATACATTGTCTTAGTATGTTACTGATTATCCTTGATAATGAAGAATGCCGTTACCTGATAACTGTGCTAAAACTATGATCAGCAAAAGTAGTCGAGATGCCAATAAAGGTATCTAACCTATTTAAGTATAACTAATTGTAGTTGTACTAATCAATTAGAGACACTTATAATGGCCTTTACATGTTTACCCAAGCAGATTGACCCGCAGGCTATGTACACAATTATGCAGACATTTGCAAACAATAAGGCACAGGCTCATTTGAACTCTTTGTGCCATAGAATCTGTAGATAGTTTTTTTTTTAGCACACTCATGAAGTACCCTATGCCTTCATAGTAAATGACACAATATGTCGTTGGTCATCAGTTTCCTCAAAAAGGTGTATGATTGTCCATGGCAATAAATACCTGTAAATGGTGCATTGCTGGTCATAGGCAGTTGTGATCAGAATTGCCTATGTCTTTTGCACCTGTTTAACAAGCACTGTAGTCAGGTTAAGTGCCGCTTCTGTAGTGTTGCCAGTTGTGAGTTGGTTGACCTACATGGCTAGGAGGTCGGTCGAAGTATATGTTATAGGCTACTTGAAGTCTGCTTGTTGCTTGATTAGAGATTTATAAAATATTGCTTCGTTATATCTATCACAGCAAGGCCCATTATGTGGCTCTTCGGTTGTATAATCTACGGTCAATTCGCTTGATCAAAGGCTGCAGATCTCAATAAAGCAACAGTCTATAGGTTAATTGTCCTTGCCATGCTGTGCATACCTTAATTCGAAGCCAATCTGTCTTAAACATTGAGTATAGGATCCATTCCACTGTGATGCAACTGCTGAGTTCAGTTTCTGTTTAATGACACATGATTATGATGAAGATGATTAGCATAATCATCGATGATTAGCATCATCATCATCGATGATTAGCATCATCATCATCGATGATTAGCATCATCATCATCGATGATTAGCATCATCCATCGATCGTCCTTTAATTCTGAGTCTAGACTGATTCTTTTGATCATGGCAGTGTCCAAACGGTAGAGATTGAGTGTCCCTCAGATAATCCATTACATGAAAGACCTTTGTTAGATTAGCCATTTAGGATGGATTGAAGCTGATTTATATGAACTTGGGCAGGCCTGCAAAGATGGATATTACAACAGAGATACATATAGCGATTACCGGGTATCAATAATATGTAGCTGATGTTTGTTAGTACTTAACAAGTTGTCTAACATGTGCTACAGCTGCTTATGTATTGTATTGTATCTATAAATTTATAAAGTACCCGGTACCTTTCTCAGTATACACCAATCAGAGGCGCTCCGAATGCGAGAGACCCAGAGAGAGAGTAGTTTTGAGAAAGTGAAAGCATGTGCTTCGGGTACCAGTTAATAACAAAGAATGTTTCATTGGAGAAAGCTGATTCCACAGTGCAGGACCAATGAAGGCAAAAGCTCAAGTTTTGGCCAAGGCAGCTCAGAGCACTCCTCAAAGCATGGTTACACAGTTTATGTTTGCTTAAGGGATATGTCGTGAGCCTGAAAAGGTAAATCAGAATGAATTGTTTGTGAATTTAATTAAATGAAATTGTCCACTCAGATTTTTGATGGTTTTGTAAAGCTGACAAGGCTAAATTGCCATGTGGAATGTTGTATTTTCATCCTGAGTTTTAATATAATATGCTGTGCAAGAGAATTTGAGGTTTTTTCCTGTTGCTGTTGATGTGGTTGGCTATATTGTTTATCTAAAGGAGACAGACAGGCAGACGGATGGACAGACAGTCTGTTTGCCTGTCTGTCTGTCAGTCCTATGCCTTGAGTAGTTCACTGTGCACATAAGCAGCTGTTAGATAACTTAGGAAGTACATAGAGAGACAGACAGAGAGAGACACACACACACAAAGAGAAAGACAGAGACAGGCAGAGTCAGTGAGTCAAGGAGAATGTTCGCTTGGCTTGTAGTTTGGCGATGTGATGCATCATGCATGTAGATGACCTGTTGTTATTGGCAGCATTGTTCATGTCTCTTCAGAATAATATGATTGTCACTTGTGAATCTGAAGCATGCTATTTGGATGGGAAGTTCAACATAAAATTTATATCAATGGTGCTTAGGATTCATAGTGTGCATTTGAACATTTGGATAAGTGGTGGCCAACCATTACTAATTTCAGCTGTGTGTTGAAAGGAAACATTCCTAGTAGTCCTTGTGTGGAAGCCCTGGTGAAATAATTTGCAGCCTTTTCGAGTCTTTTAATGTATGATTACTAACACTAAAGAACATTTGGGTGAAATGATCTACTTCTATTTTAACCAGAAAGTAATGAGGAGGAAACTCAGCCTATTCGGACACATATGTAGAATGGAGGATGACAGAAAGATAAAAAGTGTGATGCTGGGAAGTATGGATGGTAATGGAAGAAGAGGACGACCAAACAGAGAGTGGATAGACGACATCAAAGAGTGGTGTAATCAAGACATTTACAGCTTAAGCAGATCTGCTCAGGACCGCGGACTTTGGAGGAGAACGATAAAGTGTGCATTGGACACCTACGGGTTGTTAACCCATGGATAATGATGATGATGATGAAAGAACATTTGGGTGAAATGATCTACTTCTATTTTAACCACTGATTTTGTCTATATATTTGAATATGTTTACTAAAGTGGTGTGCAAGAGAGTGGCAAATGCAGGGAACAGAATATTCGGAGGCTTTAAAATAAATGACAATAAATGTCTTAGGCAAAAATTGTAAAATTGATTACATACTTGCATATGTATTGTACAAGGCATTCCTCTACACAATCACACAGGTTGGCAAGGCGTAAAATATATCACTGTTATACCTTGTTGGTAGACTCCTTAACCTGTACAGTGTAATGCATTGTATGAAGTTCCAATAGTGTGCCTCCCATTGGCTGCATATATAACTGTGTTTCAGTGTTGTTTGAGTTGATAGACCATTTATGCAATAGCAGTCATGCCAGGACTGTGGACTATTATTCATTTCCATTTGGTCAAAGAAAGGCGATTTGGACTCCAAGGTTTGGGTGTGTGTTAGTATTCTCAAATTAAGAAGATTGTGTATCTGAAAATGATCTCATTATGGGTGTATAGTACATATTGATGCATTTATGTACAGTGAAACTGATTACTGATTATTATTCTGATAAGGCTGTGGTGAAAAAATAATCCCTAGATAGTGATATGTTTGCTCATGCACGTTGAACCAAACTGACTCTTACCTTATAAGAACCTTGCAGTTTTAAAAATGCTCCAAGACATCTTGAATTGGTACTTGAAATAATGCTTCTGCTGTTTGACATTTATGTGGGTGTTTCCTTGCATTTTATATTTATACAGCATTTTTATATCTATTAAAGTCACTAAAACTTATCTATCTCACGGCCTACTAGCAACAGCGCTACATGACGTCGTTCGAGCCACAACCTTTTTTGCAGTTCCTCTATACTGCTCCAGCCTGGTGGGGTTTTACCAGCTCAGATGACAAGAGCAGACTTGGCCATTTTCTCCTCAGAACTCAGTGGATGGGCTACCTACCGAATGACTCACCCCGCGTATTGGTTAGAGCCGACGACGATAGATTACTAGAGTCTGTAGGCAAGAACCCATTCCACGACCTGAGAAGATTGTTCCCACCGGTCATTAGGCGTTGACACAGCCTCCACCCATGGCCACGTGACTTTGCATTGCCACTGAAAGACCATGAAAACTGCATCTCTAGAGCTCTCTTTGATTCCCTTCTCAACAAGCGCTCATGTAACCCGTAGAATTAATCCCCTCCTTGTAACTGAGTTGCAGTCTTGTCAACCTGTTTTTCTCATTAAACAAATATATCTATGGTGTCTTTATAATAGAGGTGTGAATTCAGCACTGTGTTTCTCCTGTGAAACGAAGATAGGAGCAGACGAATGCAAATGATGTAATGGTTTATGACAATCTGTTTGCTTTAGGGAGAGAGCAGTGAGAGACGTTCAGCAAAAGACGCCCTGCTTATCTGGTGTCAAAAGAAGACTCATGGGTATGACAATGAAAGGCTTTCTAGAGCGTTTATTCTTCAGTTTTTGTAGAGTTACTCCTAACTTCCTTCATTGCTTTCTCAAGTTCAACGGCTAACTGTGAATTGGTAATGAATGCACCTATCTGAAATTTGTTGAACCTATGTATGTCGTCATCAGTGCCATCATTGGCGGATACCTGGGCGGAGACTTGCGGGGGACGAAAACAAGCGGCCGAAGATTTTGGGTGGACGAATGGCTGAGTCGCCAACGAAATTTTCCATCTTTTTGGCGGCAAAAAATTCTGACGACCTTTTTTTTAAAGTCATCCGTCCGAAATGTCTATGAAAAATCCAATTTTCTCTGCCAAAAAACTTCATGACTTCTTTTAGTCATATCTTGTTCGAAGATCTCTTCTATCTATCTTCTAACGTCTTCTAACGTTATGACCTCACAGTGTGTATCGTGAAGTGTGTGTGTGTCCTAAACTTAACGATTGGGGGGGGGGGGACAAATGCATGAACCATCCCCCAACCACATCCATTGAGGGGACCGTCCTCCCTGTACCCCAAAGTCTCCGCCCATGAGTGCCATCATTGTTTTATATCCACTGTGTACCTCACCATTGTTTCCCTTCAAGCCACCCTGCCACGTGCTGCTAGATCCCAGTGATGAAATTGTTGCGATGTAGTGCCGGTTCTAGCACAGGCGAGGTAGGCAATTGCCTGGGGCACCAAAATCAGATACCAGTATGTATTGTAAGAGTCTTATATTTTGCCTGTTTTTGACAATTTTGTGAATTAGAAGGTGCCATATGTGGGGCGCAGTGGTGTAGTGGGTATGTTCGTCGCCTTGCAGCCGAAGGGTTGCAGGTTCGAATCCACCTCAAGTGCCGTGTAAGGACCTTGGCAAGTCCTTCACTTGCAATTGCTCAGCGCTTCAGCGTGAAACTCTGATGCAGTGTCCGCTCTGTAGTCGGGAGCGCCTCTGAGTAGGGAGCTTGAAGGGGCGCTGTAACAAGTGCACATACAAGCAAACAAAATGTATGCTTTACCTGGGGCGCTATTTGAGAGGGGTGGTCCAGCTCTGTCATGATGACATTAAATGATAGCAAGTGGATAATTTTTATGATGGCTTCATCTTTAATAAAAGATTAAATTGTGTGATGCTTTAAACATCATTTTTGGTTTTAATATTTTCTATTCAGCTATAAGGGAGTCAAAGTCGACAACTTTTCTTCAAGTTGGCGTGATGGTTTGGCCTTCAACGCCATCATACATGCTCATCGTCCTGACCTCATTGAATTCGATCAACTCGTCCCTTCAAATCACATTGGAAACTTGAATAACGCATTCGATGTAGCAGAAAATAAATTGGGTATTCGACCTCTGCTTGATGCAGAAGGTAAAGTGTTTCAATTTACACAGGCATAGAGAGAGACACTTGCACAGACATTTATAAGGGATAGATCACCCTTGGATGTCTTCTTGATAATGCATCCAGATTTGCAATCACCTAAGTCTAGTTCTCCATTTACTTTAGCCTGGTACTACATTCTCTTAAGTCTGGCACTCAAACTGAGACATATTTTTAGATCATCTTTTAAAATTTGACTTTCGATTTAAACTGCCATCGAATTAAGAAATTAAATAATTTAACAATTTGACAACTGTCTGGCAGGCAGGCGTGCATACTGCCAAGAACTAAAACATATATGTATATTTTCACGTGTTCTAAAACTGATTTAAAAGAATATTTATAATTTCATTTAGTCTGCATGTTTGCTTGATTTTGCGTCAGGTAGTTAATGACTTTGGATTTGATGTTGTGTCTAAATTTAGATGTCGATGTTCAAAGGCCGGATGATAGATCGATCATGACTTATGTCTCAGCACTCTACCACTACTTCAGTAAAATGAAGTCAGAACTAACAGGAACAAAGAGAATTGCAAAGGTTCTTCAATTTATATCTATTTCTCACATTTAGATCCTTTTTACAATCACCTTTTCTAAAATGAAATGCATGTTTTAGTTTCTTTTAATACAAGATTTTCAAATCTGTTTTGTGACATTTGTATTTCTCTTGCATAAATGAATGATAGGAGAAAGGACTAAGCACTTGTGAATAAGCTGGTGCCCTGCACTTTACTTTTGAGTGACGCTCTAGAAATTTCAACATCTCTCCATCTGTATTCAACGTTACAACCTGGTTACTTTCAAAAGTACTTTTGCCTTACACCATGAAGACGAGGCCTGACCCACCAGACATTGTTTATTCCAGAAATAATAGTAACCACTTGGGATATGAAGAACTGTACATCAGGGCAAAACATATAATTATAGTAATAGGTCTCCTCTTCTTTCTTCTTGTACCACAGGAATTGCTTTATCTGCTTAGAAAATATTGCAAGAGAGATGATGTTAGATCTGTTTTGATTGTCCATAGGCATTGGGAGGTATGATGGATATCGACGGGATGCAGCAGGATTACGATCGACTTGTGACCGATCTGCTCGACTGGATCAACTCCACGATCACTAAACTCGATAATCGCCATTTTCCCAACAACCAGGATGGCATACAAAAAGAAATGGCTAAGTTTACAGAATACCGCCTGCAGGAGAAACCACGCAAGTTAGTTTCATTTGTATTCTGCCTGTGACTCATCTAACTGTCTTTAAAGAATATGGCAGAAGTTGCTGCTGAGCTGAGATTTCCTGTTGAATGTGTTCTATAATTAATTATTATGCTTTATAAGTTGTGAGATTTGAGAAGAACGTTATTTGTCATAATAAGCAGTAATTAGATGTGTGAATTTGCGTGATTGGATGATTAGAGTTTGATGATTAAGTAACTGTTGACTGAATCTTTAAAAAAATAGGTGGCTGCGTCTTTCACAGCATCCTGCTGGTTTTAAGGATTGTAGACATTAAAATGTATGTTTGAATTCAATTCGATCGTACATGAAGTCATGATTCGAAACATTGTCAAATCATGACCCATTGATATGCTTTGTTGTAAACAAGCTGTTTACAAACTGTCTACTGTACGTGGAGTCGTGGATTGGTTGTTGAGTTGCCGCGTACAACACGGCATACAATGATATTGAACTCAGTGGCTGCAGCTACCGTAATCCAGCATCCAAATGGCCAATGAGCTGCCATCTAACAGACGCAGTTTAGAAATCCAATTGGATAAAAAATTTAGAAGAAGAGCAAAAAGATAATTTCTTGGTTGTTGAGAGTTGTGCATGAGTGCATGATGAAGTTTGTGGCTCTTCAAGCCACAAATTTCATCATAGAGAAAGTTAAATCAAATGATAACATATATGTGAGCACTATGAACCTTCTAAAGCAAATGCAGAAACAAAGATTTTTCTGACATTTTATAAACTCAGGAAGTCTTGTGAATTAGTAAATTTTCGATTTGGTTATTAGAGTGTATGACTAAATTTAATGAACATGGAACCTGAAGAGTATAAATTTTGGTTTTCCTTTAAAACAATTATTTTTCACTATGTAAATATCAAACTAGGGAAGCGTGGCATGAATTGAGTTTATTTGAATTTGAATATTTTACCCCTGATTCGATTCGAGATTCAATTCAACTAACAAATTTTATTCGTAGGTCTGTATTTCTGCAATCTTTGATTATGGGTTTGAGGCTCCTGAGTAGAATCCATATAATAGCTATGGACAGCTTTTCATGCACACAAGTGTGCATGAAAGCCTGAAAGTCTCATCCAGATTTACTAACCTTGCCTGTGTGAATAAATTAATTAATAAATGAGTAAACAAGCACAAAGTGATCTTGTTACGTATTTTGATCATTATATTATTATATTGCATTTTGCATAATTTAATTTTTTGACTGCAGATACAAGGAGAGAGACAACATTGAGGCGCTGTTCTTCAGCATTCAGGCAAAGCGCAAGGCGAATGGTTGGAAAATAGGTGGTATGTCCGATGGAAAGCTGGTCTATGACATCGAGACTGGATGGAGGAAACTGGAGAAGGCTGAGCATGACAGGGAACTTGCTTTACGAGAGGAACTCATGAGGTCATTGTCTTTTTTTATTGTCTTAGTAAAATTATTAACTTTTGTCATTTGTCATCAGCTTCATCATCCTATTCAGGATTGTGTGCAGCAGGAGACTTTTTATTACACATTTTAGAGTATTTTGTATCTACAGTGCTTTCTCTTGCTAGCCTATTTGATAATAAATGTCTAGTCTAAATGAATCAAGTAGCAAAATAATACACTATTACTTAAGTTAGAACAAGAGTCACTGATGGCGGGCCCACACATACATATGGAGCCATGCAACAGGGAATGTCTGATGTTTAGGATGCTGGACTAAGTTGCATGATGTTCCAAGCTTTCTGGTCTTGAATCCTAGAGTGAACTCATCTATACATAAGGACATTGGAGAGAGATCAAATTGGAGGCAACTACCTGCCACCTGCCCTCATCTGCCGAAACTGAGAAATATGAAGTCGTAACATTTTGTACACATGGCTGCTTCTTGAACAAGAGACTGCTCTTCTTTTTCATTGTCTTAATTGTAAATTTGTAGTTTCATATGATTTTTTAAAAATCATTGCTTTTTACTCACATTTTGTTCTGTTAGTGTATACATAATGAATATGTGGTGTATGTCGTTGTAGACAAGAAATGCTCGAGAGACTGAGGCAGAAGTTTGAGAGAAAGGTTAGCTATGCAGTAGTTATTGAGACTACATAAATATGTTTCCACTTAATTCTAATTATTTATTTCTTTTTTTGCTATCAGTTAATTATTATGATGCAAATATCCTGATATCCAAATTGATCATTGATGTCACATAGATGTGTACTTTGTAGTGTGAAATTATTGATGCCTTTAGACATTTGACAGTTGAAAATTTAATATAGGTGATGAAAATTCACTCTAGATATTAACCACATTTTATTTAGTAGTATTACATATATATAATATAGTGCAACTGAAATTTGAGAATGTCCTATGTTGCTGAATTTTGTTACTTGTTCATCCAGGCTAAATTGCGAGAATCGTGGCTAGCAGATATGATGACCATTCTATCTGACCAGAATTTTGGAAACAGGTCAGACCAGGTTGAGGCTTCTTTGAAGAAACAGGAAGCCATTTCAGCCGACGTGGAAGCAAGGGTTCGTGTCCTGAAAATTTACATATTCTCTTCTGTTTGTTTATTAGGAATAATTGCAAAATGAATTTCTTAGCTTAAAATATTAAGTATATGTAAATTTTTAGGTAAATTATGTCACCTGTATGATTAATGGGTAGACCAAGTTAAGGATGTCAGATAAAAAGCAGAGCGGATGTAGTGATATCAGAGCTTGTGCTTATAATTTGTTAATACCGGTACTTCATTAAGCTGTCATCATTCCTAGTTCTAGGGCAACTCTCTGCAAGAACTGTAAGCTTGTCATGAGTCAAAATTGGAGGAGAATCCTTTTGTGTGGTGTGTATATGTTATCGTACTGTTATCATATCTGTGTGTGCATGAAGGGAAGGAGATAGAGAGAGACAGACAGGCAGAGAGAAAGAGGGAGAGGTAGAGAGAGAAAACAGAGAGACTTTGGAGACTTTCTGCTAATTAAGCTTTGTGCACTCACATATGATGGTTGTGACCTTTTTGAACTTTTATGTTTACTGAGTTGTAGGCTCTTTAATGGGTCAAGGATATTTTCTTATGAATTTTATGTAGGTTTAATATTCAACTGTTTTGTTCGTTCTGTGAAACAGGAGAACCGTTTTACAATGTTACATGAATTGGCAGCTGACTTGATTCGAGAAAACTACCATGCAAAAGATGTCATAAGCAGAAGGTTGAGACATGTGTTGCCTCATTTAAATTTTGAAATCAATGTGTTTTAGGACATAGAATTTGTTGTAAAAGGAACCACATAGAAAAATCTTGACTCTGATTTCTTCCATGCTGAATTTGTTACTTCCTAAAACCCTATGACATGAGGTTATTACTGCGAGTTAGTAATAATGGTAAGAAATTTGAGATAGAAAATGTTTCTGTTTTTCCACTATCTATTCGTCCCCATAGCAACTGACGATGTCTCTAATTCGAGTATTGATGTCTTGCATGTGAATCTTGTATTCATTGATTCATTCATTCATTTATTCATTTGAAATAACTTGTTGTTTACAGCAACATTGTGACTTCTTTTTAGAGAGCAAGAGATTTGGAAAAAATGGCAGCATCTGAAGGATCTTCTTGACAAGAAAAGTCACGTTCTAGATGGCTTTGCTGAACTTCTGGGAATGTTCCGAGAGATTGAGACCCTGGGACTGCAATTGAAGGAAATTGAGGTACCCGGTAGTTGTCATCATGTAGACATTGTTTGTTAATATCAGAGTGCTTTTAGCACTTTAATGACAAGAGTGTAATAAAATTGACTGGGAACAAATGCAGGTTGTTGTTAAATTGTTAAAGTAGTTAAGGACCACAAAAGCTTTGAGTCTATGGCTGTATAACCGATCTATTGATCTATTAAATTCAACTCTTATTATAACTTGTGATCATTCATCATGCTACGAATTGTAATCATTCTGCGTTGTGTCCATTTGAAATGAAACGAAGATTATTATTATTATTATTGTTATTATTATTATTATTGTTATTATTAAGTTGTGCCTGAACTGAATATATTCTGAGTCAAGTCTGTTGAATATCATTTTGAAACAAGATATGACTGTCAAACTGCCTGGTTTAGCTACGCTAATCCACAAAATACCTGAGACAACTAAAAGCTCTGCCCTGAACTAATTTTAATTGCACTAGCTGTAGCTAAAATGGCTGCCTATGCATCTGAAAGCATTTTGTAAACTTTTATCTTAATTAAAAATTACAGAGTTGGGATATATGCTTCGTTGCCATTTCTAGCTCACACTGCAGTCCGACGACTATGGGAAGCATCTGCTAGGAGCAGAAGATCTGCTACACAAGCACATGCTGCTCGAAGTGCAAATTAAGCTCATTGCAACACAGATGCGGTCGCTGAACCAGAACGCCCAGCCGTTCATGAAGTCACTGCATCCTGAGGCACAGCTCCTGCAGAAACGACTTGAGCCACTCAACAGGGATTTTGAAAGGTGTTAACTTTTTTGACAAAACTTTATTTGGCAAGATCTGTGTTTCAGCATAAGCCAGATCCGATTGAAATGACTTTCTATGGTTGTTTTGCATTCACGACTAAATATAGTAATAGAATAACTCAAAATTTTTGGCATTTAGTGTTATATTGGGATTCTGTCGTACATTTTGTTAGATATTTCTCCAAGTCATGTAACACAGATTACGTAGTGAATGGTACATCCTGCCAATCATTTGTAGTATTTAGAGAGCTAATAAGTAATTAAGTAAGCAAGCAAGCATGTACTTCATTGAATTGCCTGCATTTGAGCCCACTCTGAGTCAAGTCAAACAAGTACAATAGTGAATGGTACTGCCAACTGCAGTGTGGCTGTATACATATAAAAGTGGGGAAATCATTGATACCTTTCTGCTCTGTTTCTGATTGCCATTTGAAAAATTGTCATTAACAATATTGTGGTTACTGGCAGAACTGTGAAGTTTTTTTTACTAATGCTTCCTTAGTTACTGAGATATGACTAAGTTCATGAAGCTGATTTTAATTAATTTACATGTTCACCATGGTTATAATGCCAAAATTGAATTTTTGGCATGTTTGAAAATTGAAAGCTTAGTTGACTACTTTTATTTATGCTGTGTAATATGTTAATTGTTTGTATGTGCACTTGTTGTAGCGCACAACTCAGAGGCGCTCTCGACTACAGCGTGGACACTGCATCGGAGTTTCACGCCGAAACACTGAGCAATTGCGAGTGAAGGACTGGCCCAAGGTCCCTACGCGACGACTTGAAGTGGATTTGAACCTGGAACCCTCCGGCTGCAAAACGATGCACTACACCACCGCACCCCACGAATTATTGTGTAATTATGTAAGTTATATATAAGAGTCTTTTTCATGTGTCTTGCAGTGTTCATGGCGTCTGCCAGCAAAGAAGAGCGAAGTTGGAAGGTTCCGTTTCCTATTTCCAGTTTCTTCAGGACAGTAGTGAAGGAGAGGGCTGGCTGTTGGAAAGAATCCATCTGGCAAAGTCACTGGATATTGGAAAAGATTTGGTTTCGTGCTTTGCTCTCCTAAAACGACATGAGGTATGGTTGATTTGGATATTTAGCCTCATTCACTTATCGTCAGTTTCAGTTTCATATTTCTGTGTGTGTACATGTTTTAGCGTAGATGTCCATTAGTGCATTGTGCTGTTAAACTGTGTGTAGTTGGATCTAGTTTGGCTGCATTTTATGGCAACATAGACTATTGATGTCAGCGTAAATTCTTTCGAAATCTTCTCACAGTTCTTATGGCATTTGTAGTTTGTAGTTAAAAATATGCAGTTGAATTATTCGCTCAGTAATTTAGTTGCATGTGCTAACCCATTCCTTTTCATCCAGTTCTCTTACTAAGGAAATCTGAAAATCTTGACGATATTTAAATTGGCGACTTTTACTCCTATGATTTTATATGTTCTCCTAAAGGGTGTTGCTCTTATTTTTTTGAACTTTTTGAGACTGACTATTTTTTAACTATTTTGTTCTAATTTAATTTCTATTTAGTGGATGTCTGAGTCTTATTTCTTATCAGCTTCAGAGCAGAAGTTTTTGTCTTGCCTTGTCATGGACCATAACACCATGTTTGGCATCAATGGATATTTTGAATAAGAGGGCTCATCAATTTTGAAATTTTGCGTAAGTTCTGAAACGTCTGAACTAGTATGTGGACGAATTGTACTAGGCTCTGGAGCAGGAAGTGCAGGCACGAAAGGGTCTTGATGACTTGGTCTGCGTTCTCGGACAGCAGTTGACCCAAGCAAACCATCCGTCTAAGAACGGCATTAAAAGCCAACTGAACAGCCTGCAGGAGAAGAGACGTCTGCTCGATGGTCTCATCAAAGAAAAACGACAGCGTCTTGAAGATGCTGCAGAGTCGTATCAGGTTGATTGTTTTGCCATTATTTCATTGTTGTTGTTACTACTTTACTGTTGTTCTTGTTATACTTTTATTAAGTGCCGCTTTCTTTCATTGAGCATGAGTCGATAGCACTGAGTAACAGTGAGTTAGAGACTTGCTCGAAGTGAAGTCCATAACAGAAACTTTCAGATGAGGCTCGAATCTGTATTTCCATTGTTACAGTTGACTACCATGGCCCACACTAGGTGATTGGTTACAACAATTACAAATGAGATTGGTTGTATTATAATATCATGTGCTAGTAATTTATTTGTTTACTCATATATTTCAGTTTATTTCATTGCCTGTAAGAGGTTGTTGATTGTGATCAAGCATCTGTATATTGATTGATTGGTTATTAATGCGTTTCAAGTTCATAAAAAAATAAAAATGAATGATGTAAGCAATGAAAGTGCAGCTATAAGTTTTGAAGGACTACTTGTTTTACAAGTTGACAACTATTGCAACGAAGTGGCAAAGTTTTATTTATCGCCTAGTAACAATTATGTACTTGTAAGTTGTAGTGTCATTGATAATATCAATTTCTCTCTGTTGAAGGACATTACTCAATCTTATCGGTGATGATTATTTTCCGTACTTTGTTAGTACTACGCTGACGCAAATGAAGCGGAGTCTTGGATGAAGGAGAAGGGAGCGCTGGTCCTGATTGATGACTGTGGAAAGGACTTGCCAACAGCAAAGGTTGGATTCAGTCTCTGTTTTGCTAATTTCATATTAATTAAGCAATAAGCAATTATGCATTCATCATGATTCATGTTTGCCTAGTGATTGACCGCTGCTAAATTGCTACCCGGTACTTGTGAAAAAGATTCGTCATAATAATAATAATAATAATTACGACGATTTATATGGCGCAGTAACACAGCCATGCCGTTACAAGGGCGCCTTACAAAAAGCATTCATTTTTTGTCTACCTTAATTAAAATGCACAAGTTTTCTTTCAGTCAGTTGGTTAGTCACGTGTACAGCATGACCAAATGGTACTTTAAAGGTGCTATGTTAAGCATTTTGATACGTAACTATGCATATAATTATTGCATGTTTATTAAGTTACCACTAGGTTAAATGGCCAAGCATCTATGTATGGTACCATTTGTGAATAAGTTTACTTGAGGTCACAACCAGTCTTGGGAAACTCAGACCCATACTCTCCACGTTACAAGATGAGGGCTCTGACCACCCCCCCACACACACACACATACATACTTGTTGTATTTGTCATTATATCATTGCTATTGTCATCGTGACTGTTAATGTTTGGTGTTTAAATCAACTGTGCCATATTTACATCTACAGAATCTTCTGAAACGGCATAACCACCTGAATGGAGAGATAAAGGCTTTTGAGCATGATGTCAAACGACTTGACCAACTGGCAACTCTCATGACAAAAGCAACTACAAAAGACAAAGTGAGTGAAACCACTGATGTAGATCTCATCATTGACCACTTAAACTGACTTAAAAATGATTTTGATCTAATGAAACTGCAGTGTGTTAGAAGAGACCATTTCTTCGTATTTGCTCTTAATACAGCTAAATTGTATCAAGATTAGCATCTGTACCATCAACCATTCATTCAGTCATTCGGAAATTTATATAGCGCCCCTTCAAGAGAAGACTACTCGGGGGCACTCCCAACTCCAACGCACCCAAAAGAAACAGTTTTAAGTTTTTTTAAACATTTGTACCACCGTCAAGACCAGCATCTCCATTGATACCAATTATTTTATGCTGCTTTGGATGCTGCACTTTCACAAAAATAGTATTTTGGTAGTGGTGTGTGTGTTTGCAACACTGCTGTAGATATTGTGAATAATTCTTTTGTTGCATTCCACTCTGGTTTAATACTGATGTGCTTCTTATCAGATAAGTTTTTCAGATAAGTTTTTCTTATCAGATAAGTTTTTCTTATCAGATAAGTTTTAAAGTTTTTCTTGGAGTGGTCATAGAAATTTGCAATCATAATTACAGTTTCTAATTTTCCAGATCAGTCCAGAGACAATGAGAGAGCTCGCGGCACCAAGCACAATTCTGTCTGGCGAAGATGACGACGCTCAAGGAATTCCTTTCACCTATGAAATAGAAGAGGAGCGGGAAGTGATGACAGAAGAAATTACTGAAAAAATAGTGCCTCAAGTTCAGGCTGTCTATCGATATACAGGAAAAGATATTGAAGTTGAAAAGGGAGAAGTACGTTAACACCAATCTTACCATTTTTGCGATATTCAATTTCATGTAGGCCTACTGTTCTGATTTTTGTTGTTGAATCCTCATAGTAGCTAGTAAATATCTACTAATGTAGCTTCAAGAAATACAACTTTTAACTATCACTAATTAATCTTGTCTATCTATTCTAATTTGATGAAATTCTAATCTACTAACAGTCTAATCTGGTAATTATAAATTATATATTCTAATCTAATCTTATTAATGTAATTTTTACAATAATGCATGTTAATCTGTTGGCAATATATTCCAACCCAGTGACTTCTGTTGTGTCATTATCCTAAGACATAAGGCATACTTCAGTTACTGTATTTTGCTCTTTGATAGTACATAATTAATACAGACTGGCCTAGTTAGCTACACCGGTAAGCGAGAGCGGCATTCGTCTGTTGGTTGCAATGGACTGCGGTTCAAGCACCGGGCTGGGAGTTGACATTCAGAGATTTAGATATCTCGGGCTAGCACGTGTGGGACGCAGGGGCGCAAGCTCCTGCGGAGCAACCTTGGGCAAGTTGCTTACCCATCATTGTCTGTGGGGAAGGCAATGGGAAACCACCTCACTCATCTCATCCCCAGGGGCGTAAAGCCAATGAACCTGCCTTCGGGCAGAGAACCATCATCAATTAATACAGATAATAGTACCTTGCTTATTCCCTTAGAAGTACTTCTTTTGGAGTACCCGTACTGGCAGATAGCCCAGATTTTGCTGATACTGATAACGATTTTTCTAATCCATCCCAGTGACCTGTGTTGTGCTTTTATCATAATACGCATATAATAATTTCCATTTGAAGAACATACTTTAACTCTAGACTAGATTAATTTAGTAGCTGTACTTTATAAAGCATCACCTTGTCACCTTGTGCTTACAGCTCGTGGAGCTCTAGCGATCATGCTGACACACATTCTCCATTGTTCTCTGTTCGCAGACAAGTCCCTCAGTTCTTCCAAATTTATGCCAGTTATGTCGTGTATCTCGTCCATCCATTTCATCCTTGGTCTGCCGAGTCTTCTCCTTCCCTCACCGCAAGCCAGCATCGGTGAGGGAAGGAGAAGACTTGGCAGACCAAGGATGAAATAATGATAATATAAAGCATGTAAGCATAATGATGATATAAAGCATGTAAGACTCAAATATGTAGTAACTGAGTTAGTTAATGTGTTCTTTCTGCAATAACTTCAGTCAAACTCTTTATTGCAATAAAGACTTTAATTTTGTCGCTATTTCCAATTTTCCTTCAGCATAAATTTATATAAATGCAAAATTTATAGCTTAATTTTCTACTTAAGAGTCTTACATTGTCAAGGGTCTTACATTGTCGTGGTTCACCAAACTGTTTACTCTTTAAATGGGTCAATTGACATCATGAAATAAGTAGGAATTTTAAGTAATCAAACAAGCAGAAAAATTTATCGATTGATTGATTGAAATTTTAATGATTAATCAATTTATTAATTGTTAAAATCCACAGACCAACTACTGGCAGATGACTTCTGATTCATACTTTAACAGAAACCACATGCATGTGAAAGAGTTATTTGCTACTTTGCCGTTTGATGGTAAAAATCTGTACTAAAATATTTTAAAAAACATTTTGCAGATCTGCCGTTTGATTCACTCTGTCCTATTTTTTGGATTTCACATGACTTTCCTCAGTGTTTTAGAAATGTTTATGTGGTGTGGAACGAATGAAGATTAATGTTCACTTTTGAAGAAGTTTACCACGTGTGAATATTCCAGGTGCTGAAACTGCTGATGAAATCAAGCAAAGATTGGTGGAGTGTCCTGAGGTCAAACGGCCAGGCAGGCTTTATCCCAGCCAAGTACGTCAAGGAAGTGGAACCAAAAGTTATCCGGACAGTCACCAAAGTTCCAAAGAAGCAGATGGTCAAGGTTACTGCTCATAAGGACATTGTCGGGAAAAGCGTCTTGCCACTGGTGCAATTCCGAAGAACACCATCATGTCAGTATTTGCTGGTTTTGAATGATTTTTCGTTTCACTTGTATGTAATGGTAGTACTTTGGTGTTATACAAATGGGTAATCATAGTAATATGTTATAGTACTGCTTACAATAGTTACATTTGTTATTGTTCAAGATATACTTTGTGTTTTATATTTCTCATTGGCCGTCGACCATCTGAGTTTTATTTAACATTGCTACTGTCTAACTGCGCCTCAGATTCCAGTTTCTGTGTGACTTTGCACACGTCAAAAGTTTATACTGATAATTGCATGTTATAAAGTTTGTTAAAATAGTGGCATGTTATGAAGTTTAAATAGATAATGGCATGTTATGAAGTTTATTAAGATAATGGCATGTTATGAAGTTTATTAAGATAATGGCATGTTATGAAGTTTATTAAGATAATGGCATGTTATGAAGTTTATTAAGATATGGCATGTTATGAAGTTTATTAAGATAATGGCATGTTATGAAGTTTATTAAGATAATGGCATGTTATGAAGTTTATTAAGATAATGGCATGTTATGAAGTTTTCAGACTAGTCCTGGCTGACCAATGTCTTCTATTTATATATGTTTGATTTAGTTGTCTTATTTGTACAGATACTTTAGTATGATCTAATTTCTTGATGAGGGTTTATTTAATAGATAAATTGATGCAATTTTGATTGCGATAATAACACGATAATAGCTGCTGTACTGTTAGAGTAGACCAACTATTCTGAGTATTCTCATAAAGTGACACAATTGATGTGATTGTTAATTTCAGTTAGGTCACAAGCGAATCTTCATTTTGACCGGAAGAATGTTGAAAAGCGACAGCAAACCATCAACAGCACCTATGAAAAACTGTGTTCACTTAGTCAGGTCAGATTTCAACATTTGATAAATATTAATGAAGACTTTAGTAAGACAGTGGAGACAGAATTGAACCACAGTTCCTCATTTTATTTATGGATCGATGCATATTGCACATTGTTGATGTGGCTTGACAGTTCCTCATTTTATTTATGGATCGATGCATATTGCACATTGTTGATGTGGCTTGACCAAAGGATTAGTGATGATTGCCCACAGAATTTTTACGGTAGACGTTGCCGCAGTAAAATTGTGAAGGAAATTAAAAGTTTGAAAAGCAGGACTCAGGACTAAAGAGAAAAGGTAATGAAACTTTTGTAAACAGGAAAAAAGGATGTGAAAAATCAAGAAATTGAGCAAAAAGACTAAGAAGCACAATAAAAAACAGCAAAATGCCATTGATTAAAAAGTCCTAAGCAGTTTTGTGAACTTGGAAACACTTTGGAGTCCTCAAAAATCTCAATGTATAAAATGTAAAAGGTAATTGTAATTCATGATCGTAAGCTCAAGTTCAACCTTCTAAAGTGAACTAAGCACAAAACACCAACTTATTAATGCGCATTAAAGGTGTTCTATCTTTGAGCACTTAGAGTCCTAGATGCTTATAAAATATGACCATTTTGTTGACTTCCTGATCTTCAAGTTGGCATTTCTTACTTCAATCATCAGCTTTAGACTTGCTTGATGATTGAAATGCCTGCATATAATTTCGATATTGTTTTTAAAATGTCAAATAAACTACTTTTTAAGCCTATGTTTCTTTTTTTATTTTCAGTTTAGGCAGAGGGATGCAATGTTTACATGTTTCCGAAGCTACCACCAATGTGTCTGTTTTTTAAACTGTTGCCGTGACCTTCATGTACCACGGTCTTGGACTGTTGCAGCCCAGCACCGTGCCTCTGCTTCTGTCGGCCCTTTGCTTTGGAATGGCCTCCCTACTATGATCCATACTCAGATCTTATCTGGAAGCACTACTGTTTCTGCACGTTTCCTTAAACTTTTCTTTTTCCAAGGCGATCTTTGCACTGGGAGCACCTCTGATTAGGTTGTACTGTGAGAGGAGCTTTATAAACCCCCAAAATAGTATGGTATAGTATAGTATAGTATGTTATAGTAGTGAATATGATTTGAGTTAACAGGCCCATCTAGATGGATCACAATGGTGGTAGCCTATTGATCCCTGACATAATAGTAATGATTGTATATCACCATAATTGTCAAAGTCTACAATTAATCACTGTGTTTATTCATTTTGAATGTACCACTGCCCCTCTATTTTTAATGGGAACAATAAGCAAATTGAATTGAATTGTGACTTTAGTGGAATATGTTATGCGCACATGAACCTGATTTGGGAACACATTTGCAGCAATGTTCCATAGTGTGGTGCGCCATTTTAATTTTGTTTGTCTTGTGTATTGTTATGTTTCAGAATCGAAAGAAAGCCCTGGGTGATGCTATCCAGCTGTTTGAATTTTCCAGCGCTTGTGACGATTGTGATGCTTGGATCAGTGACAGAGTATGAACTCCTATTTTGCTTATTCAGTTTTTAAAGAAAATATAAAAAGTATTTCCTTTCATTGAAGAACACTCACTGCGACTTGATCTTTTATAGATGCGTTTGAGGTGACATGTATTGTGAAAATGTAAATGAGATTTAATTTTTCTTTTAATTTAATTTTAAATGCGCACATTTGTATGCCAGAGTGCATTATCTTAAACTGAGTTTCAATGACAGTTCTGTTGTTTTGTTCAAGTCCCTCATAGATAAAGCCTAGGTCTCATTCACTTCTGTTAAGTTAACTGTTTGTTTTTCCTAGGAGAAAATACTGAAGACAAATGAAAGTCTATCTCAGAACATGGAGGCGATCAAGCGTAAATACCAGGTGAGCAGAGTCTTTGTTTAGGTCTATAACATTGAGTGTTTATTAACTGAAACAACCTTCAGTTCACTAAGCTGATATAATGCTCTTTATCATAACTTCAGCTGAGATTTTCTTCACATTACCTGTATATTCATCTGTAAATGTCAGTTCTCATTAATATTTTTCCTGAAAATTTCCTTTGAGGTTGAAGCGTCAAGCAAAAAATATCCTCTAATCTAATTACTTATATAGCACCATTATCAAAAGTTAAATTAATATTCACTTTGAGTGAAATCACAATTAAAAGAACATGATCTATTGGAGAGAAATCCAATCGGTCAAAGACACATTGTTTGGTAAGACAGTTGACAGAAATACATCTTAGGTGTAGATTTGAAGAAATTCAAGGCATTGATGGGATATACTGTACTGGACAGCAGATTCCATAACTTTGAACCAAATATGGATAAAAATCTGCGAATCCAAAACTGCTACATATATGACTTGATTTTATATAGTGTCAGTACTGAGAATTCTTGGAGATTTGCATTATATTACATGACAGAAAGTTGACAGTAACTGATACTAGTGCATTACTGTACAATATGTTTTATTTGGTACCGTGCTAATAATTGCTTAATATTGGGTAGAAGCTTATATCATTATTGTTATTATTCAGATTTTGATAACAGACATGGCTGCCCACAGTCACATGATTGATGACATCAATTCAAAGGCTGATACCATGATACGTGACAAACATAAAGAAGCTGAATACATTAGAAGAAAACAAAAGCACATTAATAACAGGTTGTCAGATTCAAATACGAATGACATGTTAACTGCTTGTGAATTTAATTAAATCATTATTTCATTGTTGATGCAATTAATTTTCTTGATTTCGCATGATGCTGGGATCACTTTTTGATAGACATTAGTATTTGTAATCCCAGCATACATTATTTTGTAATTTATTAAATACTGTAACTTTTGGTGTTCTAAATTCTTCACACCTCTACTATATAGGCTGCTCTGAAGACAATTGGTCAAAAACTTTAGCACTGCAATAATTTATTGGAATATCAAGTTTTAAGTGCTGCTTAATGTATTTATTTTCTTACAGATGGAAAACCCTGAACACTTTGAAAATGCAACGTCAGCAGTCTCTTGCAGGTGCTTCCGGGTATGTGAGAGTTGATTTTGTATCTTACTTGCTAATAAAATTGTCATTAAACTGCTATTCAGAAATATTTACAAAAGCACAATGATCATTGTAGCCTACTGTTTTTTGACTGAGTGCTTGTGAATATGCTGGTTCCCATGACTTAATTTCTTTACTTTGGAAATCTTGAGATTGCAAGTAGGATTAATCTTGAAAATACATTTCACCAATTGATGTGTGTGTCGTTGTAGCTTTGACATTTCCCTGTAGCAGTTCTTGCATATCTTGGAAATGCATTTCATCAACTTATGTGTAGAATTTGTAACGTTAATTGAGATTTGACAGCATTTTTCTCTGCCACAGAAATCCTCCTAGTTGCTAAATCTAGTGAAAGAATATGAAAGAATTGGTATGAAAGAATAAGAAAACATATAATTGTGAATGGCCATTTTGTAATTTTATTGAGATACTTATGTCGAAAGTGTTTTAATTTGTGTATGGACTGCAAGTAACTTGCCAGTAATTGTAATTTTTTTGTTCTTTGATAGGATTGAGCTATTCCAGGAAATGTGCGATGAACTGAAAGGCTGGATCATTGAAAAGACGAACAGCATCAATCCAAACGAGACTGGAAAAGATTTGAGGTCTCTCCAGGCTCTGACTCGAAGGAATGAGAATCTGGAGCAGGAATTGAAACTCATGGAAGGGAGGAAGCAGAAAATTAGTCTTGTGGCAAGCGAGTAAGTGCACTTTTTAACGAAAGTGTTAATTTGCACCTAGTGTGCTTTACAAGCATGTTGTCTAAATGCCCCCAATTGTGACCCACATGAGTTGTGCCACCAAAATTCTTTGATGACATGTATCGTTCCGACTAAGCTGTTCATTCTTAGCCTGTACTGGGTCTTTCCATGTACCAGGATGTGACGTGGCATCCAGTTTATCGAAAAATGAATATATAAATGAATATATATATATATATATACACATAATTTATTGAAGGGTCAAAGTTTTGGCATTGAAGCAAATTTTGTTGAAATGTTAGTGTGTGTCTTTAATGGACTAACTGACGTTATTTCTGATGTTCAACATGGTGGTCCATTCAGTTTGATTTCTGAGTTTGTAATCCAGAGAATATGGAGTTCGCTCTGTTTAACAACCATGGGCAACCATGGGCAAGTTATTTGCACACACTTTTGCCTCTGTCACCATGCAGTGGAATTTAGTACATGTATAGGCTTGGTAAATTATGAGATGCAATGTCCTCTCATCCAAGACTTTTGGAGTTGTCTATTACTAGCTGAAGGAAACAATCTTGAACTTTTCCCAAGTCCCAACTGGAAACAGAGTAGCATCAGTTTTAATGTATTTTTCTTATGTAGCGTGAAGAAGTCATATCCGGAAGAGTCGCAGCATATCGTTCAACGAGAAAATGAAATTGATAGCATGTGGCTGACTTTGCAGGTAGACCTTTTATTGACTTCTGAGTCTTGTTTTTAATAACCAGCATATGTTAAAAGTCCAACGTGCAGTTTACCAAGCGATAGACAAACTCTTAGTAGATGGTCTAGAGTTATGAAACTCACCTCCCAGTTTAGTTTATTCAGTCAGTTCTTTGATGTGATTCAGATCTGAATTTGAAGTTTGCTTAACCAGTGCTGTAATACCAATCTGACGTCTGGTTTCTCGTATATATCAGATTTAGAACATTTCTTAATTTCCACTCCTCAAGAAACCATTGCTTGATAAAGAAATCTTTGTAGCTACTTGTCTCCATCCTATGAACTCACCAAGACCTCATCTCTTCTTTTCTATCCACAGGTACTTTGCTCAAAAACAAAAACCCACTGCTTTCTCACTCACAAATCTTACCTCGATTCCTTGTCTCCCCTCACCTCTTTCACTGTTTCAACTTTATATGCCATTCACCTTAGCTGTCTGACTGCTTGCCTGCTTGACCCTCTGCCTATCGATTTTGTATTGATCAAGCGCCCTTGAATAAGCTCCCGTAACTTTGCTTTTGTGGTGCTGTAGAGGTTTAGCTGTTACAATTACGTTAGTCATCTGTGCAGCACTTTTGTGAGGTATTCAAAAGTTGCTATGAAAAGTCTTAATGCACACATGTGCAACTACAGACAGGTTCTTGAAGATATTTTACATTATTTTCTAGAATTTAAAGAGTGGATGTCATTGTTTGTAGTACTGATTGTACTATTATCTGCTTTAGAATAAGTTCAGACAGCACAAAAATCAGCTGAGTGTGACAGAAGAGAAGTTTCAGTCGAAAGATGAAGCCAGTGATCTGGTAATAAGACCTTTCTATTTCTTACATTACTCAAGTCATCTGACATGCTTTGCCTGTCATCATGCATTGCATTTCGTTAATTATCTTGCATGATCTCTCCAGCCAGTGTATTATATTGCAACAAGGTAACCTTATGGCAATAATCATTATCATCACAAAATCACCAGATATCTTACAGTCAAGCAACGAGCCTAGACATTGGTGTAAATGGAAGTGACTAATTAATAATTTATATTGATGCCTCCACTGTTTGCTTTGCTCCGACTTCACAAATTATTAAGTTTTCAGTCTATTTATTTAGGTGTAAGTTTAATGAAAGGACTTGTCAAAGTCCGATAAAGTAAATGATTAAGGGAAATCGACTGTGATCTTTAGAGACATGACATTTACTGTGATCATCTGTCTTATAATGTCTTTACAGAGACGATTTCAGAATCTTGAAAATTTATTGATGACAGTGTGATGTTTTGCCTTTCTAGGAAAACTGGTCACATATCGTGATGACTAGGTTAAAAGAGAAGGAAGTACCAAGAGATGTCGCTGAAGCTGATGCCTTGTTGAAACGCCACGAAGAACTCTACGATGAGATTGTTGCTAATCGTGCCAAGTATGCATTGCATCGCATTGTATACTCTATGCATTTCATTTTGTTGACTCTGTATCCTATAATTTCTCCTGCTATGGTTGAAAATTGATTGAAATGTGTTTAACAATTGATGTAAATTGAAACTGCAACAGATTATGAGAAGAAAAACTGCTGTATTTTCTTCTGCTCAGATTATGTGTTATTTAAAGCTTTGCCTCAAATCTGTCTGTCTGTCTGTCTTGTCCGTCTTGTCTAATGTATGTTCACTTATTCCAGATGTCATGCAGCTGCTAAAAAACACTTTGTCGACATAACCTGTTATTGCACCAGAAATTATACTGATGACTGAGTGTTCGTGTTGCAATAACCCGATATGATGCAAAATGTATAAAAAATAATAATAATTTCATCTTTCGCATTTAAAAATTTACAAATTTCGTTAAAGACAATTTTAAGGTACATATTGTGCAAAACAGCATGTCGATATGTTATCAAATGACTTAGATGCAGCTGTTTGAAGTGGTAAATCTTTGAAGTCAATTTCCCAACATTCATGATTTTCGACATACCTTGTTATTGCTCCAAGCCCTTCAATTAAATGCTATGAATGAATTTCTGTTGTGCCTCTGATTTGAATATTGAAGTTTGGCACCTAATTTTTGTTACATTTGTGTTATAATATATCTTAGTGATGGTGTCATGATATCAGTGTTGGCAATTGCTTTCTGTCAGATTTGAGAGATTCAAGAGTTTGGCAAATAAGATCTTAGAGAAGGATCCGAACAATCATGAGCTGAGGAAGAAACTGAGGCAGATGGAAATGGAACAGGAGAAGATGGAGGAACTGTGGAGGAAACGTCATAAGGAACTGTCAGAGGCCAGAGAACTCCAGGTAAGTAAATTAATAGAAGTTGTCAGTTGTTAGTGTCTATTCATATACGGAAGCATAATGGACTTTGAGAAGTTTTTGCACCTTTCTTTTCCTTCCTTCCTACCTACCTACCCAGGGCCGGCCTTAGCTAAAATGGCGCCCTAGGCAAAGCATGCATTTGGCGCCCTAGGCAAAGCATGCATTTGATGCCCCAGCATGCTTTTGGCGACATGGGCGAAGCATGCATTGGGCATCTCAGGCAAAGCATAGGCCTACATTTCGCGTACTCAGATCCCCACTCAAACTCAATTGTTCAGCCCACTTCAGAATCCAAAGAAGACAGAAGTTAGACCTTTTATTGAAACTTCTGTCTTCTGTTTTTTCTAACGGCTTTTGGCACCCGATGACTTCTGACGCATCATAGAATCCTAGAATTTGAATTTGATATCAGTTAACTTTTAGGATCAAAAGATTCACACCAGACACAACGACTATAACACAAAAATTCTTCAGTTGTTAGCGTATTAAGTCGAAAGCTGTCACTATGTCAGTAGGCTCATAGACATAGACATGCCCATAGACATCGGGTCTATCTTATATTATAAGTCTGAATGTTTGTCCTTCCATATGTGTGTGTGTGTGCTGACTTCGTAAAAAATAGGCCCAGAAATGAAACAGCGTCGGTTTAACAAAATTTTTGCAATTGATTCTTATCCAAAATTATAAGGTCAACGCAACTATTTTCAGCGTTTAATTCAATTTAAAACCAGAGTTAATAGTGTTTTAAGACAGATTTCATCAATAATCGCTCACGCAAACGCTTTAGTAAAGAGTCTACAGTCCGCATGACGTCATACCCGCCCAGTAAGAATTTCCGTAGAGCCCCGCAGGGCGGGTCACATTTGGCTTTTTGGGGAAGCGGGGTGGGGTGGAGGGTTGGCGAAAGCCCTAAATTTAGCGGTCAACGATGGGTACCACAGTGGAGTAGTGTTTAAACCCTCAATTTCATGGGCAACGCCGAGTTACACATCTAGTTATTATATAAGTATTCAGTGAACAGAGTAAACAATGCCGTTAAAATAGAATTTTAGTAGTCGATATCAAATTTCTGCAGTTCCTGAAATTGAATAAGGCCTGCCTGAATTGGTGCAATGAAATCAATCATAATTATTATCTTAAATTCTTTCCATGCAGTCTTCAGCTTAAAAGAATATAGTGTAAAAAAAATATAAAAATCGCCGGTGCCGCGGCGCCCCCCAAAGACTGCGGCGCCCTAGGCAACTGCCTACTTTGCCTATGCCTAAGGCCGGGCCTGTACCTACCTTACTTATATTATTTCGTCGCACTCTCCTCTGATATCAACTGCTTTGCTGTATTTGCAGTATCTTACATCTAGCATGACATGACTCTAGTTGTTATTCACGCTGCATTTTGTCATTCCGTTCCAGTTCTATTTATTTCAATACTTTGTGTGGCGTTACTTGTTATTTTAAGTGACTTATGATTAAGTTTTTGTATTTTACAGTTATTCCTGCGGGAGGTGGATCATATTAATTCTGTGACCGCAAGTCACAATGCTTTCTTGGACTTCAAAGATCTTGGGGTAATCACTAAATCTTTTTTATGACTTTATTTTATTGCGTTTTCTAAGAAATTGTGTGGAAGTTGTTTTCAATTTAGGCAAAGATGTTTGCCACTAAATAATCCTAGCTATTGTGAAACTTGTGAAACTGAAATCAGAGTTCTAGATTTCTGTTAAAGAAATCCCAAGACCATCATGTTGCTCTTGGCAATAATTGTGTGTGACCAAGCGCCAACAGATAATTGAAATTTGGTTCACTGCTGCTGTGTTCTCCATGTTAATTCAGGACACAGTAGGCACTCACCTTAACCCTTTCACCTCTGGGTTCCCGTCACTCAATGGCTAATGAAACGAAATATCGGTTTCTCGGGTCAAGAGGGTTAATATTATCATTATTAGTGTTACTATTAATAGCTAGGGTATCCGGCATTGCCCGGGAAATTTAGGATTCGACCCACTCCTGACCACAACCCCACCACACCATACGGCACCATATAAATTGTAATTATTATTATTATTATTATTATTATTATTATTATTATTATTATTATTATTATTAAAGCTTCAGTTCAGAGTCAACCCAAGTATTTTGACAGGTGTCAGCAAAGTCAATGCTTGAGTAAGAACAAAAAATCTGAGTTGTTGGCCTCAGACTTAGCTGGGTTTATGGCCAGACTGTTAATGTTGAACCATAAATTTTCTGAAAGGAGACATGGTGGGTGTCATGTATGCTGGAGAAAGGTGTTGCTCTATTTTATGAAGTAGATTTATTATATTTTTGTGAATTTCAGGACAGTTTGGATGAAGCAAATGTTCTGATGAGGCGTCATAAAGACTTTGAGAAGACACTGAATAGTCAAGATGATCAAATCCGCAATTTGGAGCAGAGCGCAAAACGCCACAGTCAAGATCAACACCCGAGTCATAGAGTGTGAGGAAACTTTCCAAGCTATTTAAATCAGATGGTAACATTTTGACATATATTGACCAGCACACTTCATCTTTGCTCACCAAAAGCTTATAAATACTTCACTTGCTCATCATATGCTTTTGATTCTTGTTGAGCTCCATGCCAAGAAAGTTACCAGATTGAAATTCTTTTATTGGTTACTGATGTGAGCATTTCGAATAGCTTTACTATTCATATCTGAGCATAAGTTCAAACTTGGAGCATTGCCATAGATAACTGAACTCTTTTGAGTATTACTTACTGATTGATGATGTTTTTATGTTAAAGAATTAATGATTGCCTGAGAGATGTGATAAAACAAAGAGAATTGGTAAAGAAGCGAAGCTCTAATCGACACGATCAGCTCTTGGCTTCAATACAATTGCAAACCTTCAAACAAGATTCGGATGAGGTTAGTCTAAACTGTTTTCATGATAACTTAGTGAATTGTTCAAAAGTTATTGTTGGATTGCATTGTATTTAAACATTTATGAACATTTTAAACATTTTTAAACATTTATGAAGTGCCTCTTATAGGGTGAACCGTTCAGAGGTGCTCCCAGTGTGTAAGATTTCGCAAGAAGAAGCAGGTTTTAAGTTATGTAATATTGTTAGACTGTTGGTTTGCTGTGGGTTAATTTGTTGGTACGGTAAGTTGATCGGTCAATTAACTGATTCATCATTTTATTTTTATTTGATTGTTTGATGTTATTTGATGACTGTCCACTAATGTAACGTTCTTTTAAGGCCTAATGAAAACTTATTAGCACAACCACAGAATGACTGATGTAAAAACTTAGTTGATTGTATCACTTTCTGGTGGTAATTTTGAAAATGTATAAATAGTACAGAATTACTTATTCAAAGGCTGAATGAATGTTTACACATTGACAACAAGCTGCCTTGGTTCTACAGTCACTTTTATTGCACTGTGATTGTTAAACCGTTAAAGGTATCTTTGATCAAATTGATTCGCTGCTTAACCACTTGCCTTTGTCTTTGATAGCTGTCAGACTGGATCGACAAAAAGTATGAGGTGGTATGTGATGAGTCATACCGTGACCTGACCCATCTGCTGCCGAAAGTTCAGAAGCACCAGGCTCTTGAGGCAGAGCTGAAGACAAACAGAGAGCAGCTGGACAACATCAACAGCGCTGGAAAGTCACTGATTCAAAGCAGTCACTATGCCACTCCTGAGGTGAGGACAGTCCTCGGTGACCTCAACAGTCGATGGGATCTGCTCGACGTGAAGGCCAAGGACAAGGGAAAGAAGCTGCGACAGGCCGCACGCCAGGAGCTCTTCAACCAGGCTCTTAGCGAGGCGAACACGAAGCTAGCTGAGATGGAGCGACTCGTGTCTTTGGATGATGTTGGCAGAGATCTCAGGAGTGCCAAGGATTTGATGAAGAAGCATCAGGTACGTGGTTTCTTTAGTGGTCTCTGTTTTGCTCATATGTACAACTGTGCACTACATCTGAACTTCCATTGAGTATAAATATATGTTTGTTAAGGGAGTGTTCTCAGTGCCGTTTTCTCATGCCTCCATCATGCAAGGTTGTGCTTTTTCTGTGATTGGAATTACCTCTTTCTTGAGCTGCGTCTGTTCGTTAGATCACTCGCTCTCTGACACATTCTATAAACACTTGAAAATTGTTCTTTTTGGTGTTGCTGGAGTCGCGAGCACCTCTCAAGTCTCAAGTAGTTTTCTTGAAGAGCTTTAGTGCTATATAAATACTTGAATCTATGAATTAATTAATAATTATATGACTTCAGTTATTAACGGCTGTACAGACAGATGACTTTCAGTTGCATTGAGAGAGAGAGAGGGAGAGAGAGAGAGAGAGACAGACAGACAGACAGACACAGACACAGAGAGACAGACACAGAGACAGAGAAAGAGACAGACAGACAGACAGAGAGAGAGAGAGTTTCTACTTGTAGAAATCCACGGTTAGATTAGATTATAAGGGTGTGTACTGTGTAGATTGTCAAAATGGATTGCACTGAATTTCTTTAACACTATGAGCATTAATATTTCTGCTGTGCTGGTTGTGTTTCAGATGCTTGAGAAAGAAATGCATTTAAATGCTGAGAAGTTGAAGAGTATTGTTGAAGAGGGTCACCAGATGGCGCACGCAGGTCATTTCGATTCAGCGGGAATTCTTAAGGCAGTCGAAAACTTTGATAAGAGGTATCTTGCAAAAAAATTGATTTTGTGTTTCACTTAACACTTTAACAGTCTGCTATACCGGAATACCTCTGACGCTCCACTCTCTTTCTAAAAATCCTTCTCAGGCTTTCCTCTCATATCTTAAGATAGTTTTATTTGGCCGTGCTGAGGATGGGAGCACCTCTGAGTAGCCCCTTGTAGAAGCACTATATAAATGCATATAATGAATGAATGAATGAATGAATAAATGAATATTTTATGCAAGGATGCTTTTGAAAATTTCTGTTAATTCAATAAGTGGCGAATTTTAGTAGCATATAAGAGTTAAATAATGAATGAAAACACTTGACCAGCTCTTGCTGATTGAAGCTTGACTTCATGGTGCATCATGCACCAGTGCTTGTGGAAATTATAAATTAGTCATTAATTAATTGTTTTATTAAAATAATAAAGAACGTTAAGATAACAAGTGGATTTAATTTGTTTTTCAATTTTTAAAATCTTAACTTTATTTTGAATCTTGAAGTCTTTACATTTGTAGTGGGAAAAGGTTGGCAAAATAAAATGCAGTCACATGTGTCGTGGCTGTTTTGTTTAGTTTGCATATGAATCTGACTCTGAAATGAAGAATTCAACTTCTAAGATCCTCAGAATTTGAATTGAAATTCAAGTAATCTAGGTGGTCATGAAGACATTTAATAGCATTTCTTTTAAATATTTTTCTTATTGATAGCTAGTTTACCCTTTTACTGGCAAGCGCTGACTGACTAAAACTGCACGACCATTTTAGGTTCACAGCTCTGCAGGATCCGATGAAAAAGCGTCGGCAGAAGCTGGATGAATCGTTGCGCTGGCATCAGTTTGAATTTGATGCTGACTGTGAACTACAGTGGATCAGAGAGCGAGAGCATTTGGTGGCTTCGGAGGATTATGGAAAGGACCTGACAGATACTCAGGCGCTGCATGTGAAGCATAAGGTGCGTGAAATCGTATCCATGTCATGGTTAAACTGGCATTAATTCATTTTAGGAAGTTTTCATTACACTAGTTGAAGTCTCCTTGGCTTGACCTTGCCAGCTTTTGACCTAGCAGCTGTTGCTAACTTGACTTGATTTAATGCTGGTCAATAGGCCGGTGTCACGAAATAAAGTCTCCCCCCGATACAAAGTCTCCCCCCGAAATAGAGTCTCCCCCTGGCTTAAACTTTCTATTGGAAGACATTTTCTGATGTAAAAGTATATATTAGTTCGTGTTAAACCATTTAGCAACGTAAACTAACGGTTTAACCTGCTGATCTATAAATTTTATACGACTGTAGACGATTTTACGCTCAACGGGGGAGACTTTGTTTCGTAGGCGGAGGAAACATTCTCTCCCCCGGAGACTTTATTTCAGAATATAGTCTCCGGGGGGCGAATTCATTCTGGAACAGATCCGCCGGGGGAGAATCTGTTTCGAAATAAAGTCTCCGGGGGGAGACTTTTAGGGGGGAGACTCTGTCACGCGACACCGGCCACCTTGATGTGATTTTTTTGTGCGATGCTGAGAAATTTTTAGTATTTACAGGACATTACATTAGAAATCTGTATCTGTTATTTTGGTAATTGTTATCAACATTCTGTTATCACCATCGTTACCACCTTTAAATTTGGCAGTTAGCAGAGTAAAGCATCAATTGTTTTATTCTTATGACCGTAGAAACTGGACCAGGAGATTAATGGACACACTTCAGTTGTCAAGAAGGTGGTTGACAGTGGACGGGCGTTGATTAAGACAAAGCATTTCGCCAGTCCAGAGATTAAGGACAAAACGGACGAGTTGTCTGTCAACTGGAATGAGCTGCTGAAACAGTTGGCTGATAGGAAACGACACCTGGACATATCACTAGAGCAGCAAAAGGTTTGCTCTGATACTTTAACTCGTACTTCAGCCAGTCATTTAACATGGCGTGTAGGCAGTCAATGTGTTAATGCCATCTCGTATTCTCATAATTTAATGTGGTGAAACAAGTAATGTAAATCTGTGAGCTATAAAAACTGCTTGAAGAAAGTAATTTTTGACTGCTGTTGAAAAATTGAGGTGAGGACAGATTCCAGAATCTGCCAATGACAAATAAATTATGAGAGGTTTACATTTTTATTTGTATTGCAGGCTGTCTGTTCAGTTGGTATAGTTAAGATTTATACATTCTGTAATCTGAGTTCCTGTAAATTGTTTCAACTGCATAAATGTACGCTGCAACCGGTTGATTGTTGATTAAATGAAATTATTATTATTATTATTTTAAAGGAACTTTAAGCAGTAATAATAATAATAATAATAGTCATAATATTCATTTATTAATTCAACTGATAAGTATGCACAGTATACTTGCATGATATTGCTGCAACAGATGATGGCAGGTTTAACAGTCGAATTGAACAGTGCATATGGGGGCCTGCATACTCCCATCTGTCCTACTTGTCATGTAAATTTACAGCCACTTCCTAGGGAGTGAAAGATTGAGTTAATCTTCTGAGGCTGGCGGTTATCAAACCCATTCCTTCTGATCTTTGCTCCAGCATGCTGCCATTTATTTAACCATCTCCTCAATTGTATCCCAGCAATTTTTGCTGGTCATGTAAGCTTATGGGACTTGTATTAGATCATTTGAAGTAATTCATAATTGTTTATATTGTCAGCTTATAAGATCCTTGTCTGCCTGTTGTTGCTGTTTAGCATTTCTCTGAAGTCTCTCAAGTTGAAACATGGCTCAACGAGAAGAAAAATCTTCTGCACAACGACGACTACGGCCGAGACGAAAGTGCAGCCATAAAACTTCTTGCGAAGCATAAGGTACTTGTGTGCGTCTGTGGTATATACAGTGCAATGTAATTCAAATGTAAGTAAACATTTCGTAGAGTGTTCTAAGTACTCGTGAGGATCAAATGAATGATAGATCAATGGTATTGTAAATCAATGAATCGATGAATCAATGGTTCAATAAGTCAGTGATCAATACTATAAGTACTAGTCGTCAGTGAAGTGATGAATGATAACCAATAGGTCATTGAATCATTGGACATTAATGATGAATTGGTAAAAAAAATCGTGCATGTTGATTGTTGAATGTAGGTATGTAATGTATCCTACTACATATAATAACACTTTTCTAAGAACCTTGCAGGAGCTCTAAACATGACTGTCTAACAGATCTAAAAGGTGCAACTCAGGACAAGCCTGAATTGTTCTTGAGCTGTGCATGAATGCTGTAACATATTATTTTAGCCACACTGTTAATCATGTAAATTTACTGTTATAGAATTGATTTGATGTATGTATTGTACTAGGTGCTTGATTCAGAAGTGAAGGCTTATCGGAAAATCATTCGAGACTTGAGAAAGAATGTGGAAACACTACAGCATCTGGATCCAAAGAATTCACGGGAAATTGAAACCAGACAGGTGACTCTATTAGCTTCAGTGTGCCTATAAACAAATTGGACTTTAATTTTTCAGATATAAGCACTCAAATCTCTTTATGTTCATTTGCAATGAGAATGGTGCGTCTACTAAAACTTTTGCACGCAATTGTTCGATTTTGAGTCTATTCTTCTTTTGCTGGGTTGGACAACTCTTCATCTATTCTGATGTAAGTTGATATTTACAAGTGTTGTGAATGAAGGCTCTGAGAAATTGGCATTCTTTTATTTAAAGCTTTCATAGTGAAACATCGTGAAATTTGGTTCCTTCTTTCTGAAAATCTGTTTAGTGTCCACACTTTTTACATTAGTTGTCCTTTTTGAAGAGGACTCAGATAGTTTATGGTTCTCAACTGATGTCACAAATGAGTGAATTGATGATTTTATATAATTGAATTACAGTGTAACCAAGAGCTACGAACCATTTAGTGTGTTTCGATACTGATTGTCTGATTTCTTTAATTGTAGCAAAAGCTTGACATGGCTATTGAGGAACTCGATCGTCTCTCTGATGATCGACTTCAGAAGCTTCAGGATTCAAAAGGGTTCCATGCATTCATGCAAGAAGTGTCTGAAGTTAAACAATGGATTTCGGAACTGCGACAAGCAGCTGCTTCAGAAGACTATGGACTGGATTTTGAGCATCTTCAGACGGTAAACAATACAGAAATGACCTTGCCTTAAATTGCTTTTTTGTTTCATAGTAAATATTATTATCAACAGATTTTGTCAAGTGTAAATTTTTTGGGAGTTTGTGCAGAAATTGAGTGAATTATTTCTTAATTTCAGGTTGTGTTGAAGAAGTTTGGCGCATTCCAGTTGGCCGTCCAGGCCGGTGCAAAGAGAGTGGAGCATGTTGAGGATATGGCAGAGGGACTCGTTGGGAATCAGAACGTGCATTCGGATGTTATACTAGATGAACAAGACAATGTCAGGTATTGTCGCCTGTACAGTTGCTACAGGCGCAATTAAGCATTTGCTCATTTTGAGCCCTCTATGATTTGTTATTGTCACCATCACCACCACTACCACCTCAAGCATCGTCATCATCATCCATCATCATCATCATCATCATCATCATCATCATCATCATCATCATCATCATCAACAACAACAACAACACACTCTCTCTCTGAGGTGTTGTCATTATTATGACTCTTCAACTGTCATGTTATTGGGCTCATCTCCAGGCTGTACATAGCCATAAGTTCAGCATTCACCGTTTTCATTCATTTACACCTAATTCATCTATCTGTTCAAGTTTCTCAGCTCTAGGTCAAAAATCAAGGATCAGAATCACCATTTGGGTTCTGCTTGCCTTCAAACCATGTGGTAGTTCTAATTATTTCAGTCACATCAGAGACAGAATCCGTCTCTTACATCGGTCTATCTGCGTTGGTTGTGTTTTGAATTCACACGATTCTGCACAAGCATCTTTGCTGGAGAGGTGGCAGTGACATTTATAATGATGATTACTATGACAATAATGATTATTATAAATGGTTAAGTATTATTAATTTTTATTATTGTCATCATCATCGTCATCACTTTAAGTGCTCTTGTAATGGCATGGTCGTGTTATGGCGCCATAGAAGTTGTCATTGTTATTAAGTGCAGCATATTGGACGTCGCAGATCTATGAGATCTTGAGAATGTTTTGCTTGGCAGAGCCGCTTGGCAGAGGCTGCTGGAGTTGATCCGAATTCGGTCGCAGAAGCTAAAGACAGCGAGTGAATTGCATCGTTTCAATCGTGATGTTGAGGAGGCGCTGTCTCGCATCCAGGAGAAATATTCCAACATCCCAGAAGACCTTGGACGTGACCTCAAATCTGTGCAGAGCTACTTGAAGAGACATCAAGGCTTTGAAAATGATCTCATACCACTGGAGGCTCAGGTAGATTGATTGAGTGACTACTCTTCTGCAGAACCTAGTTGTTTGCTATTTATGTACGGCACATGAATATGGTGTGTATCAAAATAGTTATATCTATTCTATGAACTTATATTGTATGTATCTCCTTCAAGAAACCTACATATGGCACAATTTAACAGCCATTCTTTTTTGGCTGTGGTTGGACTGAGAATGCCTTTATGTAGGTATGTTGATGAGTTGCTATATCAGATTGATTCATAGATTGAGTATTCGCATATTACGAATATTAAGAATTTCAAATATTCACGAATATTAACGAATATTAAAACTGCCAACGAATATTATATTCGTAAAAAATATGTTCTTTCAAGATATTCTTTATTCTTAATTCTTATTTTGTTATTTATGAAAAATTAAACTGTTTAACTTTTACTGAATAAATTGTACAAAATTGACAGCCTACGCACAGGCCTATATCAGTAAGTGACAATAATTTTAATATATTTATTGTAAAAAACCTTCAAGGTCTCTGCTGGGTCTGGCCAATGTGGCAATGCAGCATTCATATCACATTCAATACTTAATGTTAGTCACTTTGTATGACTTCCATCCATCCCCCCCAACTGAAAAGAGGCAGAGTCACCGATGGCAGTAGGCAAGTAGCAGCAATAGTAGGCTAAAATTAGCAACAAACTTTTACTGCCTATAATAGTATCTGAAAATTGATAAAGTAATTTTATATCAGTGTATAGCAGGATGAGTAGATATAAGTACCAACGCAAGAAATGATAGTGCCAGGTTACAAGCAAAAATTGTCCCGATCTCAGCATGTTAAGCGCATTGAATATTTTCATTCAGCCTTGCCCTGGATGCGAGTGAATGTCGTAGAGACATAGGGGCCTACATAAACATAAACTGCTTAATACAGAGTAACATTGCAGTTTCGATCGTTCACCTTAATTCGTTAACGAATATTTGCGAATATTTACGAATATTAAAAAATCTTAATATTCACGAATATTTACGAATATTAAACCCTAAAGTCACGAATACTCAATCTATGGATTGATTGATTGGTTGATTCATTCATTCTTTCATTCATTTCTTGAAGTTATACAGTGCCTCTTTAAGATATCTACTCAGACATGCCCAGCCAAGCCACAGTTTAAAAAAATGGGATTTGAGCACCTTATGAGTTTAGCTTAAGCATCAATCACAAGGCTAATGGGAGGCCATTCTAGATGGTGGGCTCCACAATCGAAAGCTTCGGCTCTGTCTGATTGAAACCTGAACCACGGAACCAAAAGCTGACGAGTGAAGAGCTCGATGACTGCGAGGTCAGAGACAGGTTGACAAAGATTGGACATGTATGATGGAGTGCAATAAAGAAGACATTGCCAAACAAGTGCAGAAACTCAATTAGAGATGCGCTGAGAAGCAGGAAACCAGTGAAGAATGTTACGCATATGGACAGAGAAAGGGGCATATTATGGACTGGTAAATTGATTGATTGATTGATTGATTGTTTGATTGATTGATTGATTGATTGGTTGGTTGATTGATTAATTGACTGATTTGATTGATTGATTGATTTGATTGATTGATTGATTGGTTGGTTGATTGATTAATTGATTGATTTGATTGATTGATTGATTGATTGATTGATTGATTTGATTGATTGATTGATTGATTGATTGATTGATTGATTGATTGATTGATTGATTAATTGAGCCTGTCCTAAGCTGAAGTGAGATCGCTGCCTAAAATTATTTCGGTTTGCTAGTATGACCGATCATGTTTCCTCAGGTATTTATTCCAATGTGTTTGAAATGTACTTACCTATTCACTGATATATTTTTCTTAACAGCTGCAGGTTCTGGTTGATGATTCATCTCGACTGAAGTCCATCTATGCTGGAGCCAGTGCAGATGACATTGAGCACCAACGGGCAACGGTGATGGAAAACTGGAACATTCTCAAGGATAAGTCATCACTGAGAAAGCGAAACCTTGAGGCGACGCTCAAGTTCTACTGGTTCATGTCTGAGGTGACCCTGCTAGATTGGAGCCGTTGAATTGATATAACTAATTCAATCAAATTAAGTGGAAATTAAGTACACCAGCTTTATTGATTTGCATAATTAATATTATTACTATTATTTAAGATATTTATATTTGTGCCTTTTTAAGGTAGGCTACTCAGAAGCTCTCCCAGCCCAATAGGACAGTTTTAGGATTCTTAAGGAACGGTGTGGAGTGACCTCTGGATTCATATTGTAATCTGATTGATTTCTATATGGGCCTGACTTTAATTTCTGCTCAATATGTTTGAAAAACTGTGCTAAATGTATAATCTTAAAATATGAATTATGATGCTATCAAACCCATTTTTTTACATATCATGAAAGAGCATTTTGCTTGCGTTGGTTGAGCTTCATTGATTTGCAGATACTACACGTGTTTCATAAAACATATTGTTTTTCTTCATTCTTTAAAGAAGTTAAGTGGAATTAATATTTTAATGTTGACAGGCAAAGAGTCATTTGAACTGGATGCAACAGGTTCAGATGGAGATGAAGGGCAGGGAACCAGCGCATAGCGTTGCTACAGTGATTGAACTGCAGAACCATAACACGGAGATCAAATCGGAAATGGACGCACGCAGTGCTAAGCTCAGAGAAGTTGAGAAGAAAGGCAAAGACATGATCAATGCAAGCCATGTTGCATCAAATGATGTATGTTACAACAGCTTCACCTTATTATATTGATTCAGTCGTTTATTCATGGCATTTATATAGCACCTATCTCAAAGACACTCCAAACCCAACACCAATGGCAGAGAAGTTTTCAAGTGTCTAGTTGTTTTTATGGAAAGTGCATGCAAGATCCTGAGCAACAATAATGTGCAAGTATATTCAGGTATTTTATCAAAGTCTTTGCATCCACCTGCCCATGTTATAAGCACCATAGTTAAGATAGGGTAAGATAAATGTTCTATGTGACGTTCTGAGAGTATGTAAAGGAAGAGTAACTTTGTTTCTATATGCGTACTTGTTATAGCGCCCCTTCAAGCTCCCTACTCGGAGGCGCTCCCGACTACAGAGCAGACACTGCATCGAAGTTTCACGCCGAGCAATTGCGAGTGAAAGACTTGCCCAAGGTCCCTACGCGGCGACTTGAGGTGGATTCGAACCTGTAACCCTCCGGCTGTAAGGCAACGAACATACCCACTACACCACGCCCCACATTCATATATATCTTCTTTAGACTTCTCTCTTTTATTTTGAAACAAGTTTGTTCATTCATTATGAGAACTTATTATAGCACCTCTTCAAGGGAACTACTCAGAGGCACTCCCAACCTCAGCATGGCCATATAAAACTGTCTTTAGATGAGAGATGAATGCCTGAGATGGAATTCTATGGAGCAGATTCAAGGATGCCATTTCAGGTCGAGGGACTACCACCGAGAAGGCACGGTGGTAGTTGACGTGGGCTTGTGTTTGTACATAATTATTCTTAGGAACTTGACTTGAGTTACACACCTTATGGGGGGTGGCGGGATTATACTGATGGTCTTGCTAGGATCTCCTAGGGCACTCAACCAAGTGCGGCCATGTAAAACTCTTGAGCCAGTGATATAATTAGTATTTTTAACAATGAAGGATTTAAGGTGTTACATGAAACCAATGCATGAAACCAATGGATCATTCAAGAATTTACTCGAATCATATAAATCCTGATCATCTCTATTATTTCACATTTAGTAGTAGGTAGATCATACTGAACTTGCAGTAGGGTTAAAAATTATTCAGTGCTTCAGTTGAGTTGCTTCAGGAACAGATTTTTCAGATTTCTACTGTCTTGCACTGTCATTACACTATGTTAATTACCGGTACTTGTAATATACATGTGCTATTCTTACTTTGGGTTTGGATTTTGCTGTTGTGGTGTAGCAGAGCTGTTGAATTTGTAGATTTCAAGCAAGATTCGTGAACTGAATACTGAACAGGAGAAACTCATGTGCAACTGGACAAAGGACAAAGAGTACCTTCATGAGCAACACGACCAACAGACCTTCCTTCGAGATGCCAATCAATTGGAAGTCTTGAGTAACTCACAGGAGGTAAATACATGTGCTATTCCCCAGCTGTCATTACATTGTTGACTAATCTATTGGTGCATTTCTCTTATGCTGTTTTAGTGTTATGTGTTGATTTATAGTTTTGCATTTTACCTCAGTTGAGAAATAATATATTTGGTGAGTCAAAGTCAATGTAGTGAAAATCAATGTAGGTATAACTATGTATTTGGTGAGTCAATGTAAGTGACTTATAAAGCTATATGATGTCGTTAAATGCTGGCATTGTGTTACTTGTTTTCAGAATTTTCTTGTTAGTGTAAAAATATGTAAAACATTTAAGTACTGGTTGTGAGATACTAGATGAATATTCTGTTGTGCAGTTCGTAGGTAGCAATTAGGAGCTGTTTCAGACAGCATTTTATGTAATTTAAGATATCTGGTGAATGATTTGATGCCATTGTCAAAGTTAGGGCTTCTATCATTGGTTGCTAGTCATCTATATGCAATACATAAACCAGGTTGAAATCCAAGAGTTAGATAGCCAAGAGTCAAAATGTGAAGCATAAGCAAGCACAAAGTCAAAAATGAGTTTTAAAAGTAAAAAACTATCATTTAAGTTTATTTGTAAGCATGGATTTTATTGTCTGTTGTGGGTAACTCATAAGTCCTGTGAATTTGGTTGCAAATAAGAACCTGGAAATTTTCAGTTGAATCGAATCAGTGTGTCCCCGTTTGATATTCATGCAGTTCTGTAGTGCTTACTTGATATCACAGTAAAAATAGTTATTAATATATCAGTATATAAGCCTGATGACTTTTCTGCAGCTTAGAATCAATTAAAATTAGGCCTGTTCAGTCTACACTGTCAGATTAGATATGTTATGTCCGCCAAAATCGTGTTGTCTGTATTTTGTTTAGAAGAGGTTATTGCAAAGGTATGTTATTATTTAACGTCAAACTGCATTAATTCTATCTGATGAACAGTTTGTGACTTGAATAGCAATTCTTGTGCCTCTCTTGACAGCAGTGAAATTAATTATTTTTTGTTCTCGAATCAAATTGAATTTCTCCAATTTGTTTTCGAATCAGATTTCGAAACTTTTGAGGTTAACTTTTAACAGGTTAACTTTGCATTTGCAATGGACAAGATCTGCTTTGCTTTCTTCTGTCTTCATTCCAACTTCCAACTCCAGAAGTAGATCAGTGGTTTTTGTGAATTTAGTGTCTAATGACATTGCTTTTATTGATTGACGAAGCATTGCAGGAGATTGTGCTGCTGTTGTGTGCTAGGCATACCTGAAAGGGTTTGAGTCAGGTGAGACAGTGGATCAAGTGGAGGCCATGATCAAGAGACACAATGCCTTCGAAATCGTACTGATCGCAAATGAACATAAGGTAATTTTGAAGAAGTAACTTCTGCTTTGCTGGTATACAATGCAAAGGGCATTGATACTTCGTAGGGGTTTAGGTTATAATAATTGTTAACAATCTGTCATGAATCTGTCATACATATGTGAGATTGCTTCCCCCTGCCCTTCCAAAGGTCCACTCAACCTTCTATTCGGTAGATGGCAAAATTTTGTAAAATGATTAGTAGGATGTGATGGACGCCCTGTTGGCATCCGACAGTTAAATTCAACTCCTGTAATAACTCGTGATCATCCATCATACTATATTGTGAATTTTAATCATTCTGCATTGTGTCTGTTTGAAATCATAAGATTATTATTATTCGTAAACCAAATGATAGTCAGGTCAGTACCTTGATGATATGTTTATGGTGTATCAAGAGATGTGTCTAGGTCTCTGTGTTGTAAGTGGACATAGTGTGGCCTGCAAACCAAATCTGTTTTTGCCTTTCGCAATTGAAGTTCTGAAAAGTCTGCACCTTTGTGAGAAGTGCTTAAAAGTTGTAATTAATTGCAATCGATCATTTATATAGTGCCACTCTACAATTTAAAGGCACTATAATGCACTACATGTATATTTAAAAGTGTATAGTCTATATAGTCTTGTTACATGTTGTACTGAAGAACCCCAAGTGCAATAACCAGTTTGTGTACTTCAGCAACTTGTTACGTGCTGTTTGTATTGATTCCTTGCTGCCATTTCCGAATTTGGTCAATGAATTGCTTACTTTCAGTTTGTCTGCTTGCTGACTTACTTTCTGTTTCTTTTTAGCTTGAGACGTTGAAACAGTTGGGTGACAGGCTTATAGATGAACATCATTTTGATTCGAGGAACATCAAATCAGTGTTGGATGGCATCATTAAGAGGTTCTGTCTTTTACTTATCTCACGCTTGTTGAAGCATTGGACATTCTACCATTAAACTTACAAACTATTGTCACAGATAGCTGAAGAAACCCTTCCAAGTCATCTTAAGATGCTTTTTTTAGATATCTTGGGCCTATACTTGTTTAGTGCTTTATTAATAGCCAGACACATATACACATACATGTACAATGTACATGCCAAGTACACGAAAATCTATTGATAATGATTTGATACGGTATGAAACGATATCTAGAGACATTTGAATAATTATGAAAACACACATTTGTAAAACGTGTAAACCCAGTATCTGTTTCTTGGTGGCTGATTGATTAGAGCGGTCAACCTGTAACGCGGAGAGTACGGGTTCAACCCTCGCCCGAGGTGGTTACTGTGTAGGGGATCTTGAGCAAGTCCTTCGCTCACAATTGCTCTGTGATGTCGATGTGTGTGTGTGTGTGTGTGTGTGTGTGTGTGTGTGTGTGTGTGTGTGTGTGTGTGTGTGTGTGTGCACTTCTGAGCTTTGGAAGAAGGGCGATGTCAAATTGCAGTTGTATTGTAGCATATTGTATGATGTCTGCTTCTGTTTTGCAACCTAACGGGTGTCCTCTTGTTTTAATTTTTCAGACGTCAGCAAATTAACACAATGTCCAATGAAAAACGTAACCGACTGTCAGACAGATTGCTTTATGCTCACTTCATTCAGAATGTGGCTGATGTAAGTTTTATATTTTATGTTTTGCATTATCGTTCATTCGTTCATTCGTTTCAAATATTTGATGACAAGAGTAAAGACTATACTAAAAAGTTACTTGGAAACTATTGTTGCTTACATCATTAAGGTGACTTTTTGTCGTAGGCTGAAGGTTGGATTGAAGAGAAGCTGAAGATTGCCAGAGATCAGAACTTTACCGATGCCACTGACTTACAAGAGAAGATGAAGCTTCTCAAGAAGCATCAAGCCTTCGAGGCTGAGATCCGAGCCAATGCTGACAGAATCAAGTCCATACGAGAGGTACTGCTGATCACTGATTAATGAATAATTAACAGTTAATTAATTGGTGTCATTATTAATACTGTTAAAGACGTTTTTGCATATGATATATAATGCACCTTTCTTCATTTGTAATTAATTAATAATTTGTTCAGTATCACTACAGTCAGTGCGTTGATCCATAAAATTTTGTTTTACCATCTAATGGCGAAAGGGATTAGTTTGAATGCCTACTAATACTAGTACCAATCGGTACTTAATGCATCTGCACGTTTGATTGCCCGCCTCCCTCGTTTCTCTCACATTTCGATTTTCATGACTCAGCACATTCGCTGGCTTCCTTTGACTGCCTGGATTCAATATAAAATTCTTTTTCTTACCAATAAGATGTTTTTGGGTCAAGCGCCTCACTACATTTGTGATCTTATTAGGAAGCCTTTCTCAGCTACCGTTGGATGTCCTCTCCGCTCTTTAGACCGTCATGATCTTCTTGTACCACGATCTCGGACTGCCACAGCCCAATATCGTGCCTTTGCCTCTGTCTGCCATTTACTGTGGAATGGCGTTCCTACTATTATTCATGCTCAGATTTTATCTGGAGTCTTTACTTTTTCTGCCCGTTGTCTTAAGACTTTTCTTTTTCCAGGAGTTCTTCGCACTGGGAGCACCTCTGATTAGGTTGTACTGTGAGAGGCGCTTTATAAATCCCAAAACAGAATAGAATAGAATAGAATAGTACATGACCATTGGTAAAATGCTAAAGGGATTATGTTTTCATGCATAGACTGGTGAGGTTCTGTTGAAGAAGCGTCTCGAGGATCATGATGCGATTCGCAGTCGTCTGAATAACCTGATTCTGCAGTGGAACGAACTGCTGAAGGCGTCAAAGGAGAAAGGTGCTGGTCTTGAGGAGGCGAGAGACATCCTTGCGTTCAACGAAGAAATTGGCAAGGTCGAGGACTGGATGAAGGAAAAGGTCAGAATACTGCTTTTAAACTCACTGAGCAAGGCTGTGTAAATCTTTCCTGTTTCAGTATTTCAACCATTCCGTCAGATGAACCCATACATAGACAGCAAGCCTCTTTTAATGCCCCTTTTTGATCTGTTGATGTTATTTTGAGTAGCCTACCTTACAAAAATTACTGCATAAATATCAGCTTGTATTACATTACGTAGACATTGTGTTGGTGAAATGTTCTTTGTCTGATGTTGCAGGAGACGTTTGTTGTCGACTGCGACCTGGGAAGAGATTACGAAGAATGCGAGGTGTTGCAAAGGAAAGTTAATGACACCGAAAGTGTAAGTAGCAACTGATTGACTTCCTCTGAAATACGTATCATGATTAATTGATGCTGTGCTTAAAGAAAAGGACATCTTTATAATAAACAGTACTAAACAGTATAAACTATTAGCCTTTAGACCAAATTTACATATTGTAAATTAAAGAATTGAAACCAGCAATGTGATTCTGCCATGTAGAACGTTGAAACACACAGCGATAAAGCTGAAACAGACAATTAAGTAATTTGAGAACAGTTTTAGGATTTTCCTAATGATCCACCACACAAATGCCCTATTATTGGTTAATTTCAGCATCTAGATTGACAGTCTTCTGATAGTAGATTACAATTTAAGTTTTGTAATTCATCTAACAGTATGAGAATGTAAACATCATTCCACTTATAATTAAAGTTCTTGTAGGATATCGTGGATTTTCTTATTTTAAAATACATTTGTGTTGTTTTCCAGGGCATTACTGTTGATGACGATCGAGTGGCTGCAATCAAGAAATTAGGAGATAAGCTGATTAAGCAAGGTCGAACAGACACGAAGGTCATAGAAGGTCAAAGGGACTCTCTGACGTCAAAGTAAGAACTGCTACAGTATCTGAATTGTTTGCAAAATGTCTTCCATTCATGAGTGTTATTAATGTATGGCTAGTCACCTCTTTGTTGGCAGTAATCAATTAAAGTAAGAATTAATGCTAGATTGTTTAGAGATTTCATCATGATCTGTTTTTAAAACATTATTTAATGGGCAAACAGGGGCGGGGAGAAGGTTGAATGGGTAACATGCTGGTACGAAGAACAGAAGGATGTAGGTTTGATACCCGCTTCCCTTCTCCCACCCTCCTTAAAGTTTACTCAGCCTTCTAAGCCATTAGTAGGAAATTTAAAATGAGCAGTATGGGAACCTTGCAGACTATGAGAGATGGGAACCTTGCAGACTATGAGAGATGGAAACCTTGCTGACTACGAGAGATGGGAACCTTGTGGGCTGTGAGAGATGGAAACCTTGTTGACTATGAGAAATGGGAACCTTGCTGACTATGAGAGATGGGAACCTTGCAGACTGCCATACAGTTAGATTTAACTCCTGGTAAACTTGTTATTATCTGTTCAAATTATATCATGGCTTTATACTGGATACTTGAATTAATAAAAGAATATTTCATTTGAAAAAAAGAATGGCTCAGGGTTGTTCGAATCCTAGCGCATAGAGCTCGATTATCTAGGGAATTGTTAGGTTACCTGAATGATTTTGCTTTTAAAGTCACTAATTAAGAGCTTAATTATTTTCCTTTTTAAAGGTTATAGTGTTTTTATTGCCGTGGTTTTGAGCCTATAGACTTGAAATTATATAGCTCTCGTAATAATGACGTTGACAGATGGAGAACGATACAAAATGCGCTTGATGGTCACCGCAAACTTCTGTCGATGGCTCTCGAGATACATGCGTTCAATCGAGACTTAGACGATGTAAACGAACGAATCAACGAGAAGGTTAGACTAGCATATCAACCATCTGCGTACTACATCATCTTACTTACTGTGTTTGGTGAGCCTTGGCAAATTAACCATCTCTGTACTACATCATCTTACTTAATACTGTGTTTGGTGAGCCTTGGCAAATTAACCATCTGTGTACTACATCATCTTACTACATCATCTTGCTTACTGTGTACAGTGTGCCTTGGCTCACAGTATTTGCTGTGATAGGTCCCTCTACATAGAATGGCCTTTCTCTTTACTAAACCCATGTCTAGCTGCTCCCTGCATCCTCTCAAGACGTTCTTTTCCCCTGGAGCTTCTGTACTGAAAGCGCATCTGAGTAGTCTATGCTGCAAGAGGCGCTTTATACATTTTTAGGTACGATACATGTATTTGCTGCTTTTTCATTGTGAGTAATCAAGATTGCGTTTCATGCTCGTAATAGCCATCATCATATACTTAAGGTTTCTTTTTGTACTATGGTCGTTTTTAAGCTGCAGTTAATTATGGTTCATCAGTGTTTAATTGTTCAGCGCACCCTTTATGTTAGCCTGTGGTGTACGACGGTATTATACAGATATTGTTTTATTATAATATTAGGCAGTCTGCATTTTGCAAGCTTTTGTCTGGATTTCTTCCTTTTCTCATCTTAAGTGAACAAATGTGATGTTCTTGACCAAGGATACTGTAGTGACCCATATTTTTTTCTATTCTAGCTATGATTGTAAAATGCCATCTTAAAGATCAACTGAGTGACTTTTTAATACTAGTATGAAATGTATTCATGGTAGTGTCAATCTGATGCTTACACAGTTACACGTACGTTGACATTGTTAGTGAATTATCCCAATGGCAGCATCTAATGCATGACACATGAAACACTTGTGATGGAATGTTCCCGTATGAGATTTCAGTTGCTACCACCATGTGGTAGCTTGTCTTTCCTTACAGGAATATTGTTGCTTGAGTTTATACGTTCTGAATATGAATTATTATTATTTGCAACTTGTAATTCTATATATCTACTAGATGTGTAACCCGGCGTTGCCCGGGAAATTTAGGGTTTTAAACACCACTCCCTTATGGTACCCAGCGTTGACCGCTAAATTTCGAGTTTTTGCCAACCCTCTACCCCACCCCGCTTCCCCAAAAAGCCAAACGTAACACGCCCCGCTAGGGAAATTATTACTGGGCTTGTATGACGTCATTCGGGCTGTAGACTCTTTTACTGAAGCTCGATACTGTTTACCAACGCGTGAGCGATGAAATCTGTTTTAAAACGCTTCTGTCTTAAAACGCTAATAACTCGAGTTCTAAAGTGAAATTTCGGGTTTTAAACACTTCCCCACTCTGGTACCCATCGTTGACTGCTAAATTTCGGGTTTTCGCCAACCCTCCACCCCACATCGCTTCTCCAAAAAGCCAAACGTAACCCGTCTCTGCGGGGCGCTACGGATATTATTACTGGGCGGGTATGACGTCATGCGGTGTAGACTCTTGAGTTACGCGCTTGTGTGATCAATTACTGATGAAATCTGTCTTAAAACGCTAATAATTTTTGTTTTGAACTGAATTAAAACCTGAAAATAGTCAATCTGACCTTATAATTTGGGTAAGAATCGATTTCAAAGTTTTTTTTAAACCGACGCTGTTTCATTTCCGAGCCTATTCTGCAGGGGAGAGTCAATTCTGTCAAAAGCGTACAAATAAACAAACATATGGAATTTCTGCCTTATAATATAGATTTCATGAGGCTTCAGCCAAAATCAAGCCATAGTCAATAAAATCAGTCTGCTAATACAGAGAGCGTCTGATTGTGCTGATGATAAGCAATTTCAAAATGGCAAGGTACAATGGGTTAAGCAGTATGGAAAACTCTGATCATGTCAAAGTTAAAACCCTTTGCAACTGTGTAAAAGCTTAAAACTTAAAATGCATTTACTTGTCTTTAGCTACATGTTTTTTTAACTTTGCGTACAGGATAAAGCAATGAAGGTTGGTTCTAGTCGGATGTAAAAAGCAACCCAGTTTTTAGTGGCACATAGAAATATTCACTGCATCTAGGCACCATCCTAACTACCTTTAGTCTGAAAAGAGCACTCACTCTTACCTATTAAAGAATGCCTGCACAAACCCACTAGTCTCTTTGACACTAATATTTCATTTATTCCTCTGAGATTCTTATTAATATGAATCTTGAATTTTTGATTAATTATTTCTTTGATGTATTATAATAGTGTTTTCTGTTGTATATCCCATTGTGTGTTTGCAAGTGGAGTGATAAAGAATGTACTTGCTCACTTATTCTGTAACATGCTTGATCTGCAATGCAATGATTTTGAGTTTGAGCATGGTGAATGAGCAATGTATAGCTTCCCAGGAAAATTGGTTGTGCACACTTGTTTTGCACCTCAGATTTATTGACTTTTGCACATACAATAAGTGATATTGATTAAATAACGAGAAAAAGGCTTTGATGATCCTCTTGTTCAATTGATGTTTGCACTTCAACCAGAAGCCCAACCCTCGGATGACCGCACTTCAATAGAGTTTCTACAAAGTCTCAATAAATGATCGTATTGTATTGTATTGTATATGACCATTTATCAAGCGCTTAGCAAAAGTTGTTTGGAAGCACTCCCAGTTTGATCAATCCCTAGAGGAAAGGCAGGATTTGTGGTGAGAGAAAGATGAGGAAAGACTACCAGAGAGAACTGATGGGGAGTTCAGTCCACAGAGATTGACCTATACAGGTAAAGCATCTGAATTGAGCTGTGGCAGTCCTGATGCAGATCACACATACAGACATGAGGAAATTGCTTTTTTGGCATGTTGAACAGAAGTAATTCACATCCAGCCAGTCTGGCAAAGCAGAATACGGACAAAAATTTCATCTGGTACTTTTGAATTTGTGTTTTAGCCTGAAGACATTTAGTGATAGAAGCATGTGAAATAATTATAGGCAATGACTTTATAAAGTTTGCTGCATGTCAAGTTTTGTCACACTTGTTAAGAAGATGGTGTACGGACCATAGTAGTGAAGGAGTACGTCTGACAGAACAATGGGGTCACGTGACCAGTGACGTCATCGGGGTAGGCCACGCCCCTTGGCTGCCGGGCTATTAGGCCACGCCCCCTTGGCTGCTAGGCTATTAGGCCACGCCCCCCTTGGCTGCTAGGCTATTAGGCCACGCCCCCCTTGGCTGCTAGGCTATTATGCTAATCCGCTGGGCTATGGGCTATGGGCTATTGTGCTAAGCCGCTGGGCTATGGGCTATGGGCTACTGTGCTAAGCCGCTGGGCTATGGGCTATGGGCTATTGTGCTAAGCCGCTGGGCTATGGGCTATGGGCTATGGGCTATTGTGCTAAGCCGCTGGGCTATGGGCTATGGGCTATTGTGCTAAGCCGCTGGGCTATGGGCTATGGGCTAGTGTGCTAAGCCGCTGGGCTATGGGCTATGGGCTATGGGCTAGTGTGCTAAGCCGCTGGGCTATGGGCTATGGGCTACTGTGCTAAGCCGCTGGGCTATGGGCTATGGGCTATTGTGCTAAGCCGCTGGGCTATGGGCTATGGGCTAGTGTGCTAAGCCGCTGGGCTATGGGCTATGGGCTATTGTGCTAAGCCGCTGGGCTATGGGCTATGGGCTAGTGTGCTAAGCCGCTGGGCTATGGGCTATGGGCTATGGGCTAGTGTGCTAATCCGCCCACCGCGCTACAGCCGGGCTATTGTGCTAATCCGCTGGGCTATGGGCTAGTAGGCTAATTCGCCCGCTCGCCCGCCAGCCAGCCGCTATAATCCGCCGACCAATCAGCGCTAAGCAGCGACACAGCGGCCTGTCAATCAAACGAGCAGCGACCCAACGTCCTGTCAATCAAACGAGCAGCCTCGGAAAGCTGTAACCAATCAGCGCTAAGCAGTGCCCCAACGTGCTGTCAATCAAACGAGCAGCATCTGAAAGCTCTAACCAATCAGCGAACATTTACCCTACACCGGTGTTTATAGCCCCAGGCCATAAATATCTCCTTTGATCTATAAAGTCCAACGGTTTCCTTTGATCTAAATCTTTAATGACTTCTTTTATGGCCAACGGCATTCTTTAATGGCTTCTTTGATGTCCAACGATTTCCTTTTATGATCTTACTAATGACTTTTTAATGACCTGCGTGCGCCTCTAATGAATTCCTTTGATGTCCAACGGCCGCCTTTAATGACTTCTTTTATGATCAACGGTCTTCTTTAATGGCTTCTTTGATGTCCAACGGTTTCCTTTTATGATCATACTAATGACTTTTTAATGACCTGCGTGAGCCTCCAAGGTAGTCCTTTGATGTCCAACGGCCGCCTTTAATGACTTCTTTTATGACCAACAGAATTCTTTAATGACTTCTTTTATGACCTGTAGTCGACACCAATGTAGGGCTTTGATGTCCAGCGGACGCCTTAATGCCTTTATGAATTCTTTTATGGTCAATAGCCTTCTTTGATGATGGCGAGCGAGAATCTTATTATCCAGCACCCATGCTATTATATTGTTAGTGCATATAGCAATTTAACACACAAACTGAACATCCTTTCCTTTCCAATTCCACATATTTTAGGCTTGGATACCTTAGAAGCATAGAAATTACTCAGCCGTCCATTCCAATTCCGCATATTTTAGGCTTGGATACCTTAGAAACATACAAATTACTCAGCCGTCCATTCCAAGTCCTTTTATTTTAGGCATGTATACCTTACAAACACACAAAATACTCAACCTTCCATTCTCTATTTGGAAATAATCCCGCTTATTTTAGACTTGTAGAACTTAGAAACACACCGTCTTTTCAACTTGACCATCCAATTTCTTTATATTTTAGCCTTGTACAACTTAGAAACATACAAACGAATCACTCTCCCATTCCACAGTTGGAGATAATTCCTTATATTTTAGACTTGTACAACTTAGAAACACACAATCTGTAGCAACATTTCTTACTTCCTTGCACACACAAACTTAAAATCCAGCGATTCGTGCAACCTTCCTTTCCCAAGATGGGAACATTTCTTTCTCCCTTGCACACACAAACTTAAAATCCGACGATTCCTACAACCTTCCTTTCGCAAGATGGTATCATTTCTTTCTCCCTTGCGCACACAAACTTAAAATCCGACGAATACTTCAACCTTCCACGCCCAAGATGGTGCCATTTCTAACTTTCTTGCACACACGAACTCAAAAACTGACGAATACTCCAACCTTCCAATCCCAAGATAGGTCCATTTCTAACTTTCTTGTACCAACGAACTCAAAAACCGACGAATACTTCAACCTTCCACTCCCAAGATGGTGCCATTTCTAACTTTCTTGCACACACGAACTCAAAAACTGACGAATACTTCAACCTTCCAATCCCAAGATGGGACCATTTCTAACTTTCTTATACCAACGAACTCAAAAACCGACGAATACTTCAACCTTCCAATCCCAAGATGGGACCATTTCTAACTTTCTTATACCAACGAACTCAAAAACCGACGAAATCCTCAACCTTCCACGCCAATATGGTACCAGTTCTAACTTTCATATACACAGAAACTCAAAAATCGAACAGCAGCACTATCAGCTGTTTGCAGCATGGACCCTTTCTACATCACACACACACATATACAAACACACGCACACACAATCATCCTTTCTCGCAAGGCTATGTCCAAATATCCCATGTATGCATATTTCAATTCACAAGGTGTCGCATCTTCAGACTTTCACACACACACGAATCCAAAAGACATGGAAACATACAATCTTCAAATCTCTAGGTGGCGCATTTGCAGCATTTATCAATAGCTTAAGATCACAAATAAAATGAACAAAGTTCTGCTCCCAAGATGGTGCCCGAGCAACTTTTCCTGCCCAGACATGACCAAATATCGAACACATGCAGCATTTCTCATACACCTAAGAGCATATAGCACACACAGGCAACTTTGCCACTACAAGGGAATACACAGTCAATATTTTACACACACACGAGAACTTTTAAAATTTCTAAGTTACAGATATATACTTTGACCAATTTTTTCTAAATTAAGGTAACAAGGATACATGAAACTGTGAAGAATGTAATATACATAAGTCAAAGACTTGAACTTCATAGCTGCAAAGTAGCAGTAATGATCATTGACACAGTCAAAATGATAAGTATGATAGTTGTGCGAGCGAATAGGACTTGTACTTTTCGAATTATTTCAAAGTAATGCACGAGCTATTACCAATGTGCAAAGTCAAACTTGTAAATTTGCTAAGTATGAAATGTAGATATTGCAAGGCGAACGAAGTACTAAGCATGAAATGCAGGGATTGCATGGGGAACGTTGTAAGATGCGAAGTGTGAGGTGTAGAGAGGAGCACACTCTTCAATTTGTGGAAACAAAGATGTTCAGAGTTTGCAATATGTCAATAATTTTGGCAAAGTTAGGTTTGCAGACTGTGCATTGCACGGCTGTTTAGGTTTGAGTATGTTAAGTTGGTGAAATGTTGGGTGGGGGAGAGGGTGCAGTCTTAAGTTTGTGCAAATTATGACTATCATTGGTTGATATATGGCAACAATTTTGACAAATTTAGAACTGCAGGCTATGAATTACATGGCTTTTTAGGGTTGGGTGTGTTAAGTTGTCGAAATATTGGGGTGGGGGAGGAGTGTACATTCTTAGGATTTGTGCAAACAAAAAGGTGTGCCGCATTTGTGATGCGTTACCAATTTTGACAGAGTACGACTATAACAAGCGAAGAATACAAGTTAGGGTTGCTGACAGATAATTACATGCGGATTTATGTGTAGCACACACAGGCAAATTGGTCGAAACCTGCGTTCGACACGTCGAAAATTCTAAGTCCAGACATTTTTGGCTGCGCAAATTCGTGCGGCGATGGCACCTTCGTGCAGTGCGGTGGCGGCGGCGGCGCGGCTCTCCGTCCCAATCGTGCGACTTCGAATCCATCGACGTGACAGCGACGGCGAGACATGTGCTAGCAATCGATCATGCTTTGACTCGTATGAATTTAAAGCCTCATGCGTGTTGCAGGTGAAGGAATTTATTGAAAGAGCTGTGCCGGGGCGTATTCAACTTTAACTTCTACGAGACAAAGCTTGATCTAATTGCGACTGCATTTCTCGCCGTTGCCGCCTCGTCGATGGAGTCGAAGTCGCACGAGTGGGTCGGAGAGCCGCGCCGCCGCCGCCACCGCACTGCACGAAGGTGCCATCGCCGCACGAATTTGCGCATCAAAAAATGTCTGGACTTAGAATTTTCGACGTGTCGAACGCAGGTTTCGACCAATTTGCCTGTGTGTGCTACACATAAATCTGCATGTAATTATCTGTCAGCAACCCTAACTTGTATTCTTCGCTTGTTATAGTCGTACTCTGTCAAAATTGGTAACGCATCACAAATGCGGCACACCTTTTTGTTTGCACAAATCCTAAGAATGTACACTCCTCCCCCACCCCAATATTTCGACAACTTAACACACCCAACCCTAAAAAGCCATGTAATTCATAGCCTGCAGTTCTAAATTTGTCAAAATTGTTGCCATATATCAACCAATGATAGTCATAATTTGCACAAACTTAAGACTGCACCCTCTCCCCCACCCAACATTTCACCAACTTAACATACTCAAACCTAAACAGCCGTGCAATGCACAGTCTGCAAACCTAACTTTGCCAAAATTATTGACATATTGCAAACTCTGAACATCTTTGTTTCCACAAATTGAAGAGTGTGCTCCTCTCTACACCTCACACTTCGCATCTTACAACGTTCCCCATGCAATCCCTGCATTTCATGCTTAGTACTTCGTTCGCCTTGCAATATCTACATTTCATACTTAGCAAATTTACAAGTTTGACTTTGCACATTGGTAATAGCTCGTGCATTACTTTGAAATAATTCGAAAAGTACAAGTCCTATTCGCTCGCACAACTATCATACTTATCATTTTGACTGTGTCAATGATCATTACTGCTACTTTGCAGCTATGAAGTTCAAGTCTTTGACTTATGTATATTACATTCTTCACAGTTTCATGTATCCTTGTTACCTTAATTTAGAAAAAATTGGTCAAAGTATATATCTGTAACTTAGAAATTTTAAAAGTTCTCGTGTGTGTGTAAAATATTGACTGTGTATTCCCTTGTAGTGGCAAAGTTGCCTGTGTGTGCTATATGCTCTTAGGTGTATGAGAAATGCTGCATGTGTTCGATATTTGGTCATGTCTGGGCAGGAAAAGTTGCTCGGGCACCATCTTGGGAGCAGAACTTTGTTCATTTTATTTGTGATCTTAAGCTATTGATAAATGCTGCAAATGCGCCACCTAGAGATTTGAAGATTGTATGTTTCCATGTCTTTTGGATTCGTGTGTGTGTGAAAGTCTGAAGATGCGACACCTTGTGAATTGAAATATGCATACATGGGATATTTGGACATAGCCTTGCGAGAAAGGATGATTGTGTGTGCGTGTGTTTGTATATGTGTGTGTGTGATGTAGAAAGGGTCCATGCTGCAAACAGCTGATAGTGCTGCTGTTCGATTTTTGAGTTTCTGTGTATATGAAAGTTAGAACTGGTACCATATTGGCGTGGAAGGTTGAGGATTTCGTCGGTTTTTGAGTTCGTTGGTATAAGAAAGTTAGAAATGGTCCCATCTTGGGATTGGAAGGTTGAAGTATTCGTCGGTTTTTGAGTTCGTTGGTATAAGAAAGTTAGAAATGGTCCCATCTTGGGATTGGAAGGTTGAAGTATTCGTCAGTTTTTGAGTTCGTGTGTGCAAGAAAGTTAGAAATGGCACCATCTTGGGAGTGGAAGGTTGAAGTATTCGTCGGTTTTTGAGTTCGTTGGTACAAGAAAGTTAGAAATGGACCTATCTTGGGATTGGAAGGTTGGAGTATTCGTCAGTTTTTGAGTTCGTGTGTGCAAGAAAGTTAGAAATGGCACCATCTTGGGCGTGGAAGGTTGAAGTATTCGTCGGATTTTAAGTTTGTGTGCGCAAGGGAGAAAGAAATGATACCATCTTGCGAAAGGAAGGTTGTAGGAATCGTCGGATTTTAAGTTTGTGTGTGCAAGGGAGAAAGAAATGTTCCCATCTTGGGAAAGGAAGGTTGCACGAATCGCTGGATTTTAAGTTTGTGTGTGCAAGGAAGTAAGAAATGTTGCTACAGATTGTGTGTTTCTAAGTTGTACAAGTCTAAAATATAAGGAATTATCTCCAACTGTGGAATGGGAGAGTGATTCGTTTGTATGTTTCTAAGTTGTACAAGGCTAAAATATAAAGAAATTGGATGGTCAAGTTGAAAAGACGGTGTGTTTCTAAGTTCTACAAGTCTAAAATAAGCGGGATTATTTCCAAATAGAGAATGGAAGGTTGAGTATTTTGTGTGTTTGTAAGGTATACATGCCTAAAATAAAAGGACTTGGAATGGACGGCTGAGTAATTTGTATGTTTCTAAGGTATCCAAGCCTAAAATATGCGGAATTGGAATGGACGGCTGAGTAATTTCTATGCTTCTAAGGTATCCAAGCCTAAAATATGTGGAATTGGAAAGGAAAGGATGTTCAGTTTGTGTGTTAAATTGCTATATGCACTAACAATATAATAGCATGGGTGCTGGATAATAAGATTCTCGCTCGCCATCATCAAAGAAGGCTATTGACCATAAAAGAATTCATAAAGGCATTAAGGCGTCCGCTGGACATCAAAGCCCTACATTGGTGTCGACTACAGGTCATAAAAGAAGTCATTAAAGAATTCTGTTGGTCATAAAAGAAGTCATTAAAGGCGGCCGTTGGACATCAAAGGACTACCTTGGAGGCTCACGCAGGTCATTAAAAAGTCATTAGTATGATCATAAAAGGAAACCGTTGGACATCAAAGAAGCCATTAAAGAAGACCGTTGATCATAAAAGAAGTCATTAAAGGCGGCCGTTGGACATCAAAGGAATTCATTAGAGGCGCACGCAGGTCATTAAAAAGTCATTAGTAAGATCATAAAAGGAAATCGTTGGACATCAAAGAAGCCATTAAAGAATGCCGTTGGCCATAAAAGAAGTCATTAAAGATTTAGATCAAAGGAAACCGTTGGACTTTATAGATCAAAGGAGATATTTATGGCCTGGGGCTATAAACACCGGTGTAGGGTAAATGTTCGCTGATTGGTTAGAGCTTTCAGATGCTGCTCGTTTGATTGACAGCACGTTGGGGCACTGCTTAGCGCTGATTGGTTACAGCTTTCCGAGGCTGCTCGTTTGATTGACAGGACGTTGGGTCGCTGCTCGTTTGATTGACAGGCCGCTGTGTCGCTGCTTAGCGCTGATTGGTCGGCGGATTATAGCGGCTGGCTGGCGGGCGAGCGGGCGAATTAGCCTACTAGCCCATAGCCCAGCGGATTAGCACAATAGCCCGGCTGTAGCGCGGTGGGCGGATTAGCACACTAGCCCATAGCCCATAGCCCATAGCCCAGCGGCTTAGCACACTAGCCCATAGCCCATAGCCCAGCGGCTTAGCACAATAGCCCATAGCCCATAGCCCAGCGGCTTAGCACACTAGCCCATAGCCCATAGCCCAGCGGCTTAGCACAATAGCCCATAGCCCATAGCCCAGCGGCTTAGCACAGTAGCCCATAGCCCATAGCCCAGCGGCTTAGCACACTAGCCCATAGCCCATAGCCCATAGCCCAGCGGCTTAGCACACTAGCCCATAGCCCATAGCCCAGCGGCTTAGCACAATAGCCCATAGCCCATAGCCCAGCGGCTTAGCACAATAGCCCATAGCCCATAGCCCATAGCCCAGCGGCTTAGCACAATAGCCCATAGCCCATAGCCCAGCGGCTTAGCACAGTAGCCCATAGCCCATAGCCCAGCGGCTTAGCACAATAGCCCATAGCCCATAGCCCAGCGGATTAGCATAATAGCCTAGCAGCCAAGGGGGGCGTGGCCTAATAGCCTAGCAGCCAAGGGGGGCGTGGCCTAATAGCCTAGCAGCCAAGGGGGCGTGGCCTAATAGCCCGGCAGCCAAGGGGCGTGGCCTACCCCGATGACGTCACTGGTCACGTGACCCCATTGTTCTGTCAGACGTACTCCTTCACTACTGACCATTGCTCATAGGCTGATTGTTTGGCTGAGACTAGTGCCTGAACTGACTTGGTGTGTAGTGTTTGTGCATGTTTTGAGAATGCAGTTAACATTCTAAACACAGAGCATGTTCTCCTTTTGCTTTTGGATGCTTTTGCGGATTGTTTTGCATGTAATAAAACTTAGTTAAGTTTATATTTTGATGCATTGAGGACTTCAACAGCTGTGCGGGAGATTGACTGACTCATAATTTCTTCTCAAAATGTGTTTAATGCGAACTGGATCTATTATTTAGTTCCATTTTATTCATGTTCGATAGCAGTACATTACACTAAAATAAACTATGACTTTACGTTACACATTCAAGCAGCAGTAGTTTCTAATTGTGTTCCATATGTATGCTCTTCAACAATTGCTGTAATAATGAGTGCTCTTAAAGTTATTGTAGTTAGCTTTTGGGGTTCTTTGGCAAAACCTAAAGTTGAGAGTAGTTTTTTACTATTATTTTGTGTCATTAAGGTTTTAGATCAGTTATGGCAGCGGTTCCCAACCCGTGGCCCGCGGGCCAAAAGTGGCCCGCCTGGCCTACAAGAATGGCCCGCAGCACCTCAATGAATTAAGAAAAATATATGTAAAAATTGACAATTTGGACATGATAGAATATATAATTATTTTCTAATACAAATTATTTTAGTTGGACGCTTATAAATCGCATCAAAATAGAATGTTTGATGCGATTTATTAACGTCCAAATAAAATAACCTTCTATTTTGATTCAATTATAGCAATTTTATACGCCTTTAGTTAATTAAATTTTAGCCTTGTGGCCCCCTGATGTCCTTCAATTAAGAAAAAGTGGCCCCCGTGTCCTCCAACTTAGAAAAAGTGGCCCGACAGTCAAAAAAGGTTGGGAACCACTGAGTTATGGTAATCTGAAACTTCATCAAGAAGTTGTCGATGCATTGAATTCTAAGTTTGAGATGTGTTTGATTTTTATGCGAACATAGTCATCACTGCTGTCGCTTGATGACCTTGAAAACAAGGACTTGACGATGATCCAAGCTCTTCAGCGAAGGCAAGAAGTTATAGAACTGGACATGATTGCACTGCACCAGCAGATACAGGTATATTGTATCCTCCATAGCTTATGTGTCAAGTCTTGTTTGTATCATATTATTTGAAGATACTAACTTAAGTAGTGGCCTGTAGCCAAGTGAGGCTGATGGTTTTATACCATTCAACCATTCTATGAGTTTATATAGCGCTTCAAGAAATCACAACTCAGGAGCACTCCCAGCCCAGCCTTGGCAACAGAAAACACTTGAGAGATTTATGAAGCAAAGTTTGCATGGTCGCATGTAATAAACACAGCTCTGAAAGAAGGTCATTCCAGATGTACAACCCGAGAAAACTCGGCATTTCTTGGCAGCTAAGCAAGCTCGTGGAACTACCAGTAGAGACTTAGTCACGAGATTTGAATCTTGGGCCAGCAGCATGCTTTTGGATGTGGTGGTGGTTGAGGAGTTTACCCGAATAATTCATTGCAAAATAGCAGTGTCAATGTCATACGGTTGCTGTAGAAAACATGTACATTTACATTTGCTCAATCCTTCACATTTTGATGTACAGCACAGTACAACTTCATCAGTGGTGCACGCTTCTGTAAAGAGCTTGGCATTTGTAGAGCTGCCACTTCAGTGAATTCATGTCAGTGTTTTGTTGTATACAGTGCCTAAAGTGTGGGATAATAAGTGCCTGGATGCCCCTTACCTCTCCAAAAGAAGTGCCTGGATGCCCCTTACCTTTCCCGTCTGTGCTTGCCAATAAGTGGCTGGACGGCGTTCAGATTTTAAAATAAGTGCATGGACGCTGGATCTTTATTGCCAAGCTATATCCATCATTCTGCTATATGGTTCACTTGTTTGTTTATTCATATGTCGTTTAGAAACTGGAGGCTGTATTTGGCAAGCTTGATCGCAAGTATCCAGATAAACTGGATGAATCTGAGAAGAAACTGAAAGATGTTAAAGAAAACTGGATTCAGTTGAATGGCATTGCTACTGATCGGTAAAATTATCTCATAGATCTCCATTTTTGCATGTTGCAAAATTTTTCGCCATCTTCACCATTTTGATGTAGTTGAGTCCCGCTGTGTTGAGTCTGGGTCGAGTCCAAGTCAATAAAGATCGAGTTGATGTCCGAGTTTGAGTCCATTAGCATCTTAGTCGACTGAAATATGGGCAATTTAATGAGAATCGTAGAAAAGTAACAGTGCTATTTATGCGGAAAGAATTGTTAATGTAATTTATTCGAATTACACTTTAGTGAGGCTAACTTAATTATGGTTTTGTTCGATAAGTATGGCATAATGAGGATGCATGAACATTTTTCCATAGCTAAATATCCGTTCAGCAGGTGCACTTGAAACAGCATAACCCACAGCTTCCAATAAGCGTAGTCATGGCCAGACAGGTTACTATTCTGCTCAGAAATCATGACTCAGAAGCCGTGTCAGTAAGTCCAGGGGCTTCAAGTCTGAGTCCAAGTCCAAGTTGTGACAGTTAGAGTCCAAGTCCGAGTCCACAGAAAATCAATCCTAGGTCGGACTCAACTTCTTGGCTGGGTTCAAGTGCTACATCATTGTCTGACAGTTATTTTAAGTCTTTCTGGTTGACAGGAGTTTATTATTCTGTTGCACTTGGTTTTTGGCATTGGCTGTAGTGAATAACTTTATAATTTGGTAATTTATACTTTGCATAATAATTACCATTTTGTTGCTATTTTTGTTCATCCTGTTTTAAGATGCTGCTGCATTAGTTATTCATTAAGAGCATTTCAAGTATTGGCAGAAGTGTTTAAACTTTGTTGGAAGAATCAGTTTTTGAGACAGTAATTTTAGAATAAACTGTTTTCTGTTTGATGTTTAGTAAAGATAGGCTGCAAGAGAAGTACGTACTTCTGAAATATCTGGCTGACGTCAAAGAACAGGTGACTTCCTGGAGTTTCTTGTTCATTCATTCATTCATTCATTCATTAAATGAATTTGCATAGCGCCTCTTCAAGGAACTACTCAGAGGCGCTCCCATCTCCAGCACGGCCAAATAGAACTTCCTTTCAAAGCTGGATGTATGTTTAATCTATGAAGTTGGGTCTGTGTCTACTAGAACTTCGAGAATGTTAAGAATTCTGCTCTCATTTGATGTTTTGTCATAATTCATTGATTTTCTAACACAGATTACATGGTGTGATGACATCATTGAAAAAATGGTTTCACGGGATCACAGAACAGACAGTGTTTCGGAGGCTAAGGAAGGGCTAGAAGCTCACCTTGATAGAAAGGTAAACTTCATGTTTCAAACTTAAAAATGTTCTGTGTACTTCTGAGCAGTATGTAGGTTATCTGAGCATCTGTAATGTCTTTTTGAAGGCAGCTAAATACATTATGACCATGGCTGTGTAAGAGATCTAAAGCTAGTTAGCCTATGATGTGTACCAATTAGATTGTTACAGTAGCAAATTCATTTTGATTAATTGGATTAGTGGCTTTTGAATATTAAACTTATGGACAATTATTGAATGTTTTCCAATAAAATAATTTGTTTGCAGACCGAAATTGCAGGACTTTTTCCTTAAAAATAATTTGTTTGCAGACTGAAATTGCAGGACTTTTTTCATTGAAATAATTTGTTTGCAGACCGAAATTGCAGGACTTTTTCATTCAAACAATTTTTTTGCAGACTGAAATTGCAGGACTTTTTCATTGAAATAATTTGTTTGCAGACCGAAATTGCAGAACTTTTTTCATTGAAATAATTTGTTTGCAGACCGAAATTGCTGGACGTTTTCCAAACTATCAGTTGCTTGTTGATCGTGGAAGACGTCTGATTGGTCAGCCTCAACTATCATGTGAGGAGGAGGTGAATGAACACCTGGAGGATGTGGAAAAGACCTGGAATGCTCTGAATGATACATGGACAAAGCAGAAACTTATCCTCACTCAGCAATACGACTTACAGGTGAGATCAGTTTAAATTGTAACTTATTATTAATATCATTGATGCTGCGTATGAAAAACGACTGCCTGCCGGATTTGGAGCAATTCATATATAAAATCCTGAAATAATAAAGGATATAATGTTATATGATTGGAATATTATGGCGTCTTTTGGTAGAATTTACAATATGCTGTACCTAAATGATAAGATTTTTTATAAAACTCATTTAAACTTAGTTCCCAAATCACTTACATTTTTAAACATACACTTTCATTTTTATGCTCCCATTATATAACATTGTATATATGTTTTGTTGTACTATGCTGACATGTGTTATATTGTGATATGTTATGTTATGACTATGGGATATGCTGTGAACTTGTGGTATGTGGTGTCGTGTTGTACTGTCTTATGCTGTGTTTACGGTGTTATGTTCTGATGTTTTCTCTGTAGATTTACGAGAAGCATGCTGATGAAACAGACCAGTGGCTGTCCGGCAAGGAGTTGTTCTTTGCAAATGATGATTTGGGAGTGAGTTATACTTATAGTGCACTTACATTTGCATTTGCCATTATCTAATCTAATGGTCAAGCATTATACGACAATACTAGTAATCAATTTTAAGTGAAGGACTTGGTCACGGTCTTTTCATGGTTACCATCTCAGATGAGTGTTAAATCATACTGTACGTGTTGCAAGTGAACCTTTTAACCTATTGTGGCTATTTTGAATATATGTATTTGTTATTGCAATTAAAAACATTGAATGTTTTATTCTGTATCGGTACTTTGCATTTGTACTAATTATGACTGCGGAAGTTAACGATTAATTTGTCAATTAATTGTTAATCATTAATTAATTAAATTGGTTAATTTCATGTTTAATGATTAATCAAAGATCACTTGTTAAATTTGATGAGGTACCCTGGTAGCCATGTATTTCAAGGAAGACAATTGAAGTGAAAACTGTAAACAAGACTAATAATATGAAAAATAAATATTAAGTTACTGCTGGTCCTTATAGAACTCAGTATCAAGTGTCACAAAGCTGCTGAAGAAGCTGGACGGTTTCATGACGACAGTTGAAGCGCAGGGGGAGAAGGTTGGCACCCTGGAACAGCTGGCCAGGGCTCTTCTGTCGCAGGAGCATTATGCTTCCGATCAGATCAAGGCTCGTCTTGAATCGACTCTGGACAAGGAGAATCACTTGATGCTGGCCGCTGACAAAAGACGAAAAGCGCTCATTGATTCAAGAAACTACCAACAGTTTCTGTGTAACGTTCTTGAGGTATCTTCATTATGATTACTTTATCCAATTATCCATGCACCGATGTATGTATGTATGTATGTATGTACATACGTAGGCTACGTATGTATGTATATATGAGCGCTTGTTGTAGTACCCTTCAAGATTTCTACTCAGAGGTGCTCCCGACTACAGTGCGGACACTGAATTAGAGTTTCATGCTGATGCGCATGAGCAACTGCGAGTGAAGAATTTGCTCCGAGTCCCTATGTGGCAGCTTCAGGTGAATTCTGTGGCAGTTTGAGGTGGATTCAAACCTGTAACCTTCCAGCTCTGAGGTGCCAAACATATCCCTACACCACCGCACCTGCATACAGTGTATGTATGTATGGTAGTACTGGTACTAATGGTAGTTAAATATGCACATTTCAACAGCAACAGCCTTGCGAAAGCACGTTGCAATGGATAAAATGATGTTATAAATTGTAAAAGAATATAGCAAAATTATTTGGTTGTCAGTTTAAAACCTACTTCTTTATCCATACTCAGTGGACTGTAAATGCACCTACTTTACGGTTAACGTATGTTTCAGGCATCAGTTAAATTCTTGAGGAATAGCTAATTAATCAGATATTTATAACTTGTTGCATTTTCTTAGACATTCAGATGATGCATGGTTTATTGATGATCAATTGTGCTTGTATGTTGGTTCATTCTTTTGATTGATACACACAGGCAAACAGTTGGCTGGGTGAGAAGCTGAAGGTAGCACACAGCGTGTCCTACCAGGATCCTTCCAACCTCAAGGACAAAATACAGAAGCATCAGGCATTTGAGGCAGAGCTTTTGGCCAATCGAAAACGAGTTGATGTCGTGACTGAGGTTGGTTCATTTTGCATGATTTACACTTAATTCAGTCATAATATACAATACCTGCACTTGTCATTATTTCGAAAAGATTTATTACTTACAGTATCTTGTACCTTAATTCATCCTGTTCTGTGTATTATTATTATTAATTATTATTAATAATTAGTATTTCATTATTAAATATAATTTTTTAAAGTGTCAGTCCTTGTCTTCAGGGTTTGAAGGGAAAGTTCCTTAAATATTAAATTAAATTAGTATTGTATTTATGGTTAGTGTTATTAATATTTATTACTGCATACGTGCCAGTGACCTGTCCTCCATAAAGATTCATGTGCATTGGTGTTAGTTACTACACTGCGATTTATACAATGCAGCTGTAATCTGCTGTATTTTATATTACACTCCTGCCAGTGTTCACAAGTGCAAAAACGCATAAATAAATTGATTCTGAACCAAGCAACTGTAATAGGAAGACCTGCTCATAATTAAATTTTATAGGTCTGCATGCAAATACTGTTTAAGCGTTAAGCATCATTATCAGCCTTTACACAGTAACTGTTTCTCAAGACTTTTACTCACATTCTCAGCATCATTTCATTTGTCGCACATCTGCAAATGACAAGAGATTACCGGTACTTATTGTTCGGATATTTGATTCTCAGTTTTCGGGTAAAAATTTGTCACCTTTTACTTAGAAATTTCTGTTTAGCGGCTTTATACGTGTACTTTGTTACTTCAGGAGGGACAGAAGCTGGTTAGCAGTGACCACTTTGCCAGTGACGATATCAGTGAGAAGATTGTAGACTTGGAAGAAAAATGGAATGACCTTATGAAAATTACCCAAGAAAAAACTCAACTTCTACAAGAGGCTCAAAAGGTACAAACTTATGTAACAGTGCACCACATAACTTGTCATCAGGTACAGACTTATGTAACAGTGCACCACATAACTTGTCATGAGGTACAGACTTATGTAACAGTGCACATAACTTGTCAAAAGGTACAGACTTATGTAACAGTGCACCACATAACTTGTCATGAGGTACAGACTTATGTAACAGTGCACATAACTTGTCAAAAGGTACAAACTTATGTAACAGTGCACATAACTTGTCATGAGGTACAGACTTATGTAACAATGCACATAACTTGTCATCAGGTACAGGCTTAGATGTAACAGTGCACATAACTTGTCATCAGGTACAGACTTAGATGTAACAGTGCACATAACTTGTCATCAGGTACAGACTTAGATGTAACAGTGCACATAACTTGTCATCAGGTACAGACTTAGATGTAACAGTGCACATAACTAAAGGAGAAGGCCCAGTGGAGGGAGGAGTGGTGACATTGGACATTTGGACCTGCCTAGGGGCAGAGAACCAGAAGAAGAAGACATTAAGGAATCCAAATTGTTTTCAGTGCCTTTTCACTTGTTCTATCTATTCTATCTATCTAATTGATATAGACTAAGATGATCTTCTTGCAGGCTGTTTTGTTTCATCGAATTGGCGATGATGTTGAGTCGTGGATCGATGATGTTGAATCTCAACTTGCCTCCTCTGACAGTCAATTCAAGGATGTCACAAGTGTCAAAGATTTGCTAACGAATCATCAGGTACTAATGCTGCAAACCTTCTTTCGACGTAAATGTGTGTGAGTTTGGAATATTTGACTGTTTTTGATGAGCTCGATGAATTTAGGTATGTTTATTATCATGGTAGAATCCAAAATTTAGAGCGAAGAGTAATTGGTCAGCTAAAGGATATTCTTATCTTATCTTTTGTGTAAATTATGCAGTTGAAACAATAATATTGAATTGAATCAGGGTTTGGTACTACAAGTCTTGCAAGGCTACAACACCTAGCTCTGCAAATGCGCTTTGCTACTTATATTTGTACTCTTTGCTGTACGTGGCATTGCTGAATTGTATCAAGGTCGCTTCACTGATGGTAATAACTTCTAGAAATAAATGTAATAAGGAACATGCGGAAAGAACAATATTGGTCTGGCAATGAACAGTCACCAGATTAGAGTGACGCTAGGTTTCTGTGATCCTGTCAACTTCTTTTGTTTGTAGAACCTTGAAGAGGATGTTGCAAACAATGAGAACAAGGTCCGTTCTTTGAGCAATTCAGCCATTGAGCTCAGCTCCCAGAATCACTTTCTGTCCTCTCAGCTCAGCAGACGTGCTGAAAGTGTTTTTGAAAGGTGAGAAAAAGATTCACTTTTATAAACTATATCATCTTGACTTTCAAGCACATGGATCTTTTATTGCATCTCTCTCTGGCGGCTGGCTATCCGTGCCTCAGATTCACATTTCGGTGTGACCTTGCGAGCGTTACAAATTCATTTAATAATAGTAATAATTTAATAATGATAATAAGTCACAATTTTAAATGAATATTTTGTTGATCTGTTCTGAAGTATTTTATTGACTATTTAGAGATGTAAAATAAGCATTGACTTCGGTTATCTAAAGTTAAATTTAATACAGGTGGAGTACGGTTATTTATTTTAAAAAACTGCTGTGCCTTTATTCAGGTATGCTTCACTGGCTGAACCACTCCAGGTGCGAAAGGACATTCTGAATGACGCTCTGTTGTTCCAATTGTTTCGTCGTGATGTCGAAGATGAACTTTCGTGGATCGACGAGAAACGCGCGGTTGCCATGTCTCCGGATCTCGGTGGAAATCTGATGGCAGTTGTTAATCTTCAGAAGCAACATGAGGTGTTTGCGGAAAACTTTTTCATCTGTGTATCTTGACGCCAAGTATCATTGGCTGCCTTTGTTGTAATCGTTGTATGCAATGTACGCTTGTCAGTTGCAGATGCTCCATTTTTTGTAATTTGCAACAGTTTTAAATTTTATTGTATTCTATTTGAGCATTTATAAAGCGCCTTTAGTAGGGTGAACTACTCAGAAGCGCTCCCAGTTCGCAAGGTCCGCCGAGAAGAAGCAGATTTTGAGAAGAGAGACGGAAGTATAGAGACTGCCAGACAGAATTGCAGAGTGAACAGATTGAATTAGAAAACACGTTCTAAATATTGAGGCAAATAATAGCGACTGACTCGCGTAATTATCAGAATTTTAACCACGATATCTCTACAACAGCCAAAGAAAGCTAATTGTACCAATAACTAGCTTATTCGTGTTCCTTAACAAAAGATACTGTACATGTATCAATCATTTCGTAGCGATTGACAATTACAAGAAATTCTTAAATGATTTGTACTAGATTTTGGATTAACGATTGATAATTATAAGAAATTCTTAACTGATTTGTACTAGGTTTTGGAGAATGAAGTAGCTGCCCATGAACCAGCCGTAGAAGGAGTTCTGCACACAGCAGAGGACTTGACTTCGAAGCGACATCCTGCGACTGACGACATCAGGCAGTACGTCGCTCAGTTGCACGAAAGTCTCGATGAACTGAAGTTGCTTATTGCCGAACGAAGATCAAAGCTTCAGGATTCATTCGAATCACAAACAGTCAGTTATTTTTAGATTTTATTCAGTTGTGTTCAGTGTTGCCACTCTAAAATTTAAAAAAATCCAAGTTGAAGGGTAAAAAAACAAGAAAACCCAAGTTGGAGCAAATCTTCCGAAAAAACCCAGAGTTTCCCGAAAAATTCCCGAATTTCCCACAAATCTTCAGAAAATTTCCCGAATTTCCCGTCCAAAAAATCTGATGACCTTTTTTTTAGTCATCCGGCACAAATCTTGGAAAAAAGTTCACAATTTCAAAAAAATGTCCGAAAATGTCAAAAAAAATCCCTTTTTTCGGCCAAAAAAACCCCAAGAAAAAAACCCAAGTTTGTCCCAAAAAAACCATTTCCCAAGTTACGATCAAAAACCTCCAGATCTTGTGAAATAACCCAAGGAGTGGCAACGCTGGTTGTTTTGATGGATGTGGTGGTAATGTTTGTTACAGTGGTTGTGGTAATAATGGCACTGGTGATGCAGGTGGTGGCAAGAATGGTGGTGATGCAGGTGGTGGTAAGAATGGTGGTGATGCAGGTGGTGGTAAGAATGATGGTGATGCAGGTGGTGGTAAGAATGATGGTGATGCAGGTGGTGGTAAGAATGATGGTGATGCAGGTGGTGGTAAGAATGGTGGTGATGCAGGTGGTGGTAAGAATGATGGTGACAATGTTGTCGGTGGCAGTAATTGTGAGTGTGATGGTGGTAGTCATGGCTGGATGAAGATCAAGGCTACAGGATTCATATGAATCGCAAACAATGAGCTATTTTTAAAGTTCATTTTATTTAGCGGTGTTAATGGTGAGTGTGATGGTATGGGGGTTGATAGTGGTTGTGGTGGCAGTGGTGATAATGATGGCAGTGGTGATGGTGGCAGTTGTGGTGGTGGTAATGGCAACAGTGATGATTAAGGGCGATGGTATTAGTAAGGATGGTGGTAAGGGCGGTGGTAGTAACAGTGTTAGTACTGATGATGGTGATTATTGTGTAGGTGGTGGTAATGGTGGCAATGGTGGTTCTTAGTAGTTGTGGTGTTTGTAGTAATAGGGGTGATTGTGGTGGTACGGATGGTGGTGTTATAGCAGCGAAGTAATGGTGATAACAGCGGAATTTATGTTGATTATGCAGCTGGTGAAATGCGATTTTTTCTGCTGTTCAGTTCTTCTTTGAATCCATGGAAGCTGAGGCATGGATGAATGAGAAGAAGTTGCAGCTTCTGAGCAAAGACTATGGCAAGGATGGAGATGCGACATCAGTGAGTTGTCAAACATCTCTTTCTCGTCAAAGTAATGCTGCTTTTAACTTAATCAAAGCATGAAGGACTAGAAGCTGATTCCTGTTAACTCACTATTTTTATCGCTATATAACGTGAGTTTCAGATGGTGGTAATTTTTTCAGAGATGACTATAGATTTTCTTATTGAGTACAGGTAGGCTTTATTGTATTGTATTGTATTGTATATGAGCATTTATAAATTGCCTCTTAAAGACTAGCTATTCAGAGGTGCTCTCAGCGTGACAGCCCCGATGAAATAAAAAAGACTTCAAGTAGCGAAGAGCTGAAGATGACACCCCCAATAAGATCTTACTACGGATAGTGGGAGGGAGGTCATTCCACATAGAAGGGCCTACAATGACAATGGCATGGTGTTGGGCCATGGCAGTTCTTGCCCTTGGAACCAAGAGATCTAGTCTATCAGCAGACCGCAGAGGGCGGGAAGAGACTGCAGAGAGGGGTTTATGCATCAAATCTCAAAGGTTATTTAGGAGCTTGTCCAGTTTGAGTTTTTGAAACTAAGAGCAGTACCTTGAATTGGATATGAGGGGCAACAGGAAGCCAGTGAAGAACATCAGTTATGTAGGTAGAAATGTGGGAGTAGCGAGGAAGACGAGCAATGATTCTGGCTGCCGAGTTCATAACTGATTGAAGGGAGGATAAGCGAACTTTGGGAAACCCAGTGAATAGTGAGTTGCAGTAGTCAATTCGACAGCAAATAAAAGCATGAACAATGGTTTTAAACACAGAAGAGGAAACAGATATTCTGATGGTTCTCAGACGCCTCAGGTGATAGAGTGACGCTCAAATCATGGACAGTTGGACACTAGATGAAAATGTAAAGTCTATGTACATTGAGGACAAGAGTGAGAGGTCAAGTTTAAGGAACTGTTGTTTAGTACCAAACCAGATCAGTTGCATCTTAGTGGGGTTAAGGCAAAGTCGGTTGACCGACATCCAAGAGTGGAGATCATGTGACAAGGAGTCGATCAATCCCAACAGAGCAACCTGATCAGGTTGGAGGACCATGTACAACGGTCTGAACATCGTCAGCATATATGCCAGCGTATACGAGTGTATCAAGACATTGTATTCATGTGCCACCCTTTAATCATATGTCATAACTATTTGGATTGATCTAAACAAGTGTGACTTTTGGTAGGCAGAAGATGGGCGTCAACCGGAGTCAAATGAAACATTGAGTTTAATTAATTATATTTTGTGTTAATTATGAGTATTACGATGATGTTGTTTTTTTAGGCCCTGCTAAAGAAACTTGATGTTTTGGATCTGAACATCACCAACTTCAACAACACTGTTTCGAAGTTGGCCACTTTGAGTCGTGAACTCATTTCTCGCACGCACTACGATCGGAAGAATGTGAAGGAACAGCAGGCGGCAACGGAGTCGAAATATCATGAGCTGAAGACGTTGGCTGATGGACGACGTCAGAAGCTGACAGAGTCGAAGAATCTGTTTGAATTCTACCGTGAGGCGGATATCCTTGGAAGGTGGATTAAGGAACAGGAAACAGTTGCAGCGTCTGATGATTATGGTCGAGATCTCGATCATGTTCAGGTTTGATAAATGTTCAGCAAATTGATCTTGGATGATGTTGTCGTTTATTATCGTTATTGTTTGATTACCAAGTAAATTAATTACAAATTAAAGATCTCTCTGGATTTGGAAATGAATCTGTTTTTGCATGACCTATCTATCTATCTTATGACTGTGCTTTGAAGTACTTCACTAAGTGATTATTTATAGTTAATTAGAACAGAAAGTTCATCAACTAAACAATTCACCTCTAGCGAATTGAATGTTGTTTATTATGCGATATCAACTGAGTACAATAGCCAATTGTTTAGACTGCTTACCTGGTAACATGGAAGGCATGGGGATCAAGTTTCTCTGAGTTGGTTGCTGTGTAGGATCCTTGAACACGTCTTTCACTGATGATTAATCAACTCCATTGATAGACAATGGCACTTGGTAAACCTTTGTTATTTACGGCTACAAATTCTAATGATTATTTAATTGTTTTATCATTGAAAAGTTTAATAGCTTGATTATGACTTGTGCAATTACTTGTTTTGTTATATCAAGATGATCATTTCTGAAGTAAACAATATATTGAACAATGATATTAATGTAAAACGTCTGCGTGGACAATAGAGTGATCATTTTTCTTCTAAGGTATGTGCTAATGGAAAAGTCCAGGATGGCAACAAAATTAACTGTCTTCATTGCAATAAATAGTTCTCTTACTATGGTTCAAGCAAATCACTGATATATCACTTTCAGTATGTGCAATCATTGAATGTTTTTGTTGAAGGAAAGTAGTGACTGTTTCAAGGACTATATATATATTATATATAATATATATATATATAGTTTTACAATTTTTCACGCCTTACATGGTGGCTACCAAACTAATCAAATTTAATCAAATTTAATTGATTAATCAAAGCTAATTTTTGGAGATTAATCAACTTATTTAATTTTTAATTTTGTCAGTACCAGCCATAATAATAATCATAATCATAAATGTTTAGACGCTTCAGCAAAAGTTTGATGACTTCATCCGTGACTTAACGGTGAACGAAGAGAAGTTGAAGCACTTGAATGCGACTGCAACCAGCCTGACATCTAGTGGCCACAGTGAGAGTCGAACTATAAAAGAACACCTTGAAATGATCGGCCGCATGTGGACCAATCTAAACGACCTCGCCCAGTCCCGACGGAAGGTTTGCTTTGCTGCTCAATTCTTTTATTCATTTTCATCAAAATTTCAACTGAACTTGAACTTCATCAGCTGTTCAAAATTTCAACTGATTATATCTTCATCAGCTCTTCAAAATTTCAACTGATTACGGTATATCTTCGTCGGCTGTTCAAAATTTCAACTGATTATATCTTTATCAGCTGTTCAAAATTTCAACTGGTTATATCTTTATCAGCTGTTCAAAATTTCAACTGATTATATCTTCATCAGCTGTTCCAAATTTCAACTGATTATATCTTCATCAGCTGCTCAAAATTTCAACTGATTATATCTTCATCAGTTGTTCAAAATTTCAACTGATTATATCTTCATCAGCTGTTCAAAATTTCAACTCATTATATCTTCATCAGCTGTTCAAAATTTCAACTGATTATATCTTCATCAGCTGTTCAAAATTTCAACTCATTATATCTTCATCAGCTGTTCAAAATTTCAACTGATTATATCTTCATCAGCTGATAACATTTGATACCATATTCTGTTTGTAGCGTTTGGCTGCTGCTAAAGACGTGCACTTGTACGTACGTGAAGTGAACAACACAACTGAATGGATTGACGAGAAGAAGTTGGCTTTGGCGACGGATAACTACGGCCACGACGTGGAATCAGTCCGTACTCTCATTGGCAAACATGATGTATTCGAGGTTGGATACCACTCAATAGCTAAACGACATTTTCATATAAATGCATGTGTTTCTATAGCAACTGTATGGGCTGACATGTGGGATCCATCAACCCTACCCACTTGAATGGTACCATGCTAGTTTAAGTTCTTGTTTGCAGATCGTGGTAACCCAAGATCCAAATGACTGAAATAATTCTCAAAAAATCTGTTTGTGAATTGGTTTCTCATGCTCAGCGCTGCCGTGACGAATGTAGCTATCTGGGCATGGCATCATAGTCATCTTTCGATGGCCTGCTCAGATGAAATCATAGTAAATAATTATAATCCGTTGAAGTGTGGTGAAAATCGATTGGATATAAGTGTCAGGTTATATCAGTGTTATAAATTGAAATGACCTCTCATAATTATAAAGTCTCTGAAATGACTAATTGACAATGGAAGAGGTGGTGGAAGATTTAGTTGAAATGACTTGAGTTGTATTTTATTTATTTCAGATATTTATATAGCGCCTCTTCAAGGTAGGCTACTCAGAAGCGCTCCTGGCCCAACCACGGCTAAATAAAACAGTTTTTAGGTTCTTAAGGAACAGAGCGGATTGACCCCTGGGAATTAAGCGCAGTGTAACAGGGAGACCATTCCAAGCTGTGGGTCCTGCAACAGAGAATGAACGACGCTGTCGGATAGCAGTCCGTGAGCGGGGAACCAGAATTGTATTGTATTGGTTAAGTGTTTGCTTTCAAGTGCAAACAGTGCCACAATTTGGGCCTTCGCTTTTTACTATAGTGTGGCCACAGCTGAGATAGTGGCATTGTGTGAATATGGTCTTGTAAATAAATAAACTTATAGAGTACATTCAAACTTAGAAAATATTTGGACAATAGTTGTGTGCTGCCTGTCAACTGCTGATTTTATATGATTTTGTATTTAGAATAATGTGTGTTTGAAACTCCGATTCAGTGTCCGTGCTGTAGTCGGGAGCGCCTCTGAGTAGAGAGCTTGAAGGGGCGCTATAACAAGTGTGCATTCAAATTCTTCTTCAAACTTTCGTTTCATAATTTTTGCAGATGATACCAATGCATTTCTATCTGATAAATCTCTTGAATTGTTGTTTGCCAGAGCGGGCAAGGAATTAGATTGTCTTTCTGAATGGTTTAAGGCCAATAAATTATCCTTAAACTTATCTAAAACTAATTACATTGTATTTCGTTCCAAAAATAAAATCCTCCCGATCCTTAATACTGGTATTAAAATTGATAGCAAAGAAATTACCCAAGTCGCCACTACAAAATTTCTAGGTGTCTATGTTGATGAACACTTGACTTTCAATGACCATGTTTCAATAATAGCTAAAAAAGTTGCTAAAAACGTTGGGATCATCTACCGGATTCGACATGTGTTACAGAGACCTATCCGGATCAACCTGTATAACACTCTTATTCTTCCTTACTTCTCCTATTGCAATATTATCTGGGCCTCAAACTATCACTCTCACTTGACCAGACTAACTCTACTTCAGAAGCGTATTGTTCGGATTATTTGTGGTCTTAAATATAATGAAAGTACCTCTACATACTTTAGAAAACTTAGAATATTGTCATTGTCAAATATAAATGAGTTGCAGATTGGGACATTTATGTATAGATTTAAACATAAGTTATTACCGGAATCGTTTACTAAATACTTCCACTGTAATATGGATGTTCACAGTCACTACACCAGATCCTGTAATAAATACCATAAAGATTTTGCACGTACTAATACTAGGCAGTTTTGTATCTCATATCGTGGACCCTGTGTGTGGAATTCTTTACCTGTTTCTTTGACTAATGTGCCTACTGTAGGAATATTTAAAAGAGAATTTAAACAGCATCTAATTGGGTTGAAATGAAGACATTTTTGACAGATATTGATATAACTTTGATGATATTTTGGTTGCTGCTTGTTCATCGTTGCTACCTACTTAAATCTAGTGAAATTTCAAATTGGGTTCCCTGGCAGCGGAGCATTCTTGCTCCTTTAGGGATGACCCTTTGACACCGAGAAGAAAGCGTGTGGGTAGACACTGTGTTTGTTTGTTTGTTTATTTTTTATTTCTATAAAACTGCTTTAATCTATTGATGCTGTGATGTTCTGTTGCTATTGGTGTCAATAAAATGTCTTGAGTTGAGTTGCATACAAGCTCTGAGATGTGGCTGGCAATTGGCCAGTTAAAGATATTTTCCCAAGTTTTCTTCGTAAGTAGTCAGAATCTGTAATTTATAGTAATTTGTTCTGTTGTTGTTAGAGAGACCTGGCAGCCATCAAAGAGAAGGTTGAATTTCTATCATCAACTCCTAGAAATCTGTCACGTTCGTTTTCCGAGGCAGAAAGTCAAGTACGGTCGAGTCGATCCGATATGATGACTGCTTGGCTGAGACTTCTTGAGAAGTCTGGTGAGCACAGTACCCGACTCAAGCAGTCGTTGGAGGCACAGCTCTACCTGGATGACTATGAAGTCCATCGGTAGGTTCACAGTGTTTCTGCCTTTAATTGTTTGAGTTTTTATCCAACTTCATATGAGAAATTCTGTGATACCATTGTTATACAGCAGAAACTCATTCTAATTGTAGGAGGTCTTTTACAAGTTACTAATGGTGCTAATACTTAGTGCAAGGACTATCATGGATAAAACATGAGCTTTGATCCTGAACTGCGGAACCAGCTTCCTCCTTAGACACGTTCCGCCTTGCTTACTGGTGGTCCACGTGCCTCTTCGCTTTCTTAATGCAACTTTTTTCTTTTGATCTCTTGCACTGAAGCTCCTCTGACTTGCGTGCAATGCAAGAGATGCTATGTAAATTTTTATGTTCAATACAATACAATGTCCTTAGAGCCATACATGTTTGTTTGTATGTGCACTTGTTATAGCGCCCCTTCAAGCTCTCTCTTTCTCTACTCAGAGGCGCTCCCGATTGCAGAGCGGACACTGCAGCGGAGTTTCACGCCGAAGCGCTGAGCAATTGTGAGTGAAGGACTTGCCCAAGGTCCATACGCAACGACGTATAGCAACACGTTTGGGATTTGTATTCATGAGACTACTATTGTGATATTGATTGTTGTAGTGCTTGGTGTAATGAGATGCAGACCCGAGTGACAGCAGATGAGTTGGCAAAGGACGTCCCGAGTGCAGAGAATCTTGTGAAGCGGCACAGAGAAAACAAAACGGAAATTGACGTCAAGGACAAAGAGATCTCACGCTTCATCAGTAAAGGGAAAGCTCTTGTCGATCAGCAGAATATCATGTCTCATGAGGTCAGTTGTATTGTATTGTCTGAATATCATGTCTCATGAGGTCAGTTGTATCGTATTGTCTGAATATCATGTCTCATGAGGTCAGTTGTATCGTATTGTCTGAATATCATGTCTCATGAGGTCAGTTGTATTGTATTGTCTGAATATCATGTCTCATGAGGTCAATTGTATTGTATTGTATTGTATTGTATCTATGAATTTATATAGCGCCTCTTGTAATGCATACCAATCACACAGGTGCTCATTTGAGTTGTTTTGAGCAATACATATCGAAACTTGCTTTCAATTAGTGCAAACAATTGAAAGTGCAAACATCGCAATGGTCAACACTTCACTTACCGAAGACCAGATTATTACAACGTAAGGAGAACCATTCTTCATATTTTTATACCTGCAACTAGTACTATCTAGTAGTTATCAAATTTTCAGTGTTTTGCTTGCTGTCATTTATGTTTTGTTTCTTAGATCATAAGCGTATTTGTACACTTCAAATTTCTACAGTGTTCCTCTGATGCCAAGTGCAAAGGACTAGCTTATTTGTTTTGCACCAGAGCATGGGTTGTCCAGAGTTAGATGTCCAGTGGAGGTTGGAGGTTGCCATAACTCCAAGGAGAGGAGGCAGATGTTCACGGTGGCTTTGGCACATTAATGGGTCTCACCAAGTCGACTTCTCCTGTCCATCGAACACAACTTGTGGGGCGCGGTGGTGTAGTGGTGGCGTAGTTGCCTTGAAGCCGGAAGGTTCGAGGTTCGAATCCGCCTCGCCGCATAAGGACCTTGGGCAAGTCCTTCACTCACAATTGTTCAGCGCTTCGGCGTGAAACTCCGATGCAGTGTCCGCTCTGCATTTGGGAGCGCCTCTGAGTAGAGAGAGCTTGAAGGGGCGCTATAACAAGTGCACATACAAGCAAACAAACTTACTTTGTGTTGATGTTGAGTATTCATTTTCTCCATGCAATCCTGAGCCTTCTTGTTTTTCTTGTAAAGAAATTGTTGTCCTGAAATATGTTTTTATGTGATTTCTTGAAGATCCAGAGTAAAGTTAGTCATCTGAATCAACTTCTGGCGTCTCTTCTCGACACATGGCAACGAAGAAAACTAATCTATGATCAGAATCTGGATCTGGAAGTAGGTTAACACTGGTCGTATTATTTGTCTTAAATTACAAGAAATAACTACTATTAATTGCACACAACATTGCACATAATAAGAGACAGATACTCTTAAAGTATGTGAAGTAATAATTATAACTACTATTAATTGCATGCAATAATACTCTTAAAGTATGCGACCTGGAATGAGCTCACTGTTATCCTTTGTCATATACCTGGAATCGAATATTAAAGTAAATAAATAAATAAATATAACTACTGTTAATTGCACATAATAAGAGATAAATACTCTTAAAGTATATGAAGTAATTGTAACTACTATTTATTGCACTTAATTAGATAAATTCTCTTAAAGTCTATTTATAGCTACTATTAATTAGTTCAGGAAAGTTGTTTTAAAGTGTTTTATTGTTGTAGCAAACTGATTCATAATCACTGTCATCATTTTCAGCATAGTCAGCCTGACATTAAAATTTTATTTTAGGTCGTGGAACTCGGTTCAACTTAAGGCTGCTGAGCTCATTTTTGTGTGACTACAATCTGTTAGTAGTTGTTTACTTATGGCAGACTTTCTGATAACAATTATTCTGTTTGTTGCATTGTCTGTAGTGCCTGAAGCTGGAGATGGCTCACCTGGATGTCTGGATTGATGAGAAGAAACCGTTTGTAGAGGATGACGATGTTGGCGATTCGATTGAATCAGTGGAGGAATTGCTGAAGAAACACAACGACTTTGAGAAGATGGTCCTTGCGCAGGAGAGCCGCTTCAACGCCATCTTGCGACTAACTCTGGTATTTACCACTAATGAATATTATTATTATCCGGGGCTTAATTGCAGTATCAGGGACCAACATATACAATATCTTTGGACAGTAAGCTAATCTAATGACTAACTCTGGTATTTACCACTAATGAATATTATTATTATCCTTTGTTTTACTACTGCTACTATGACCACTACTGCTTGCACTACTACTGTTACTACTACTACCACTTCACCAACTACTAATTTTGTATTTGTTTATTGAAGATTGTTGAACAAAACAAATCAACCATTAATTAATTAATCATTATTAATAGCAAATGCTACTCAATATGAATTAATTATAGTTTGATTTTATGCTGTGACTTATTATGTAAACTTGCATGAAAGCAGATTACTACTTTATATAAAAACTAGTTTTAATTGTGATTGGCAAATAATCATTTCCTGCATGCATTGTTATTGTGGAGGCAATAATTTGATAATTATTTTGCAGTTGGAGCAGGCATTTGTGGAGCAGAAAAAACGTGAGGAAGAGCTGAGATTTCTTGAACAGCGGAAGAGGGAAGAAGATGTGATGGAGAGGAAAAGGAAACGGGAACAGGAAAGGATTCTTGAAGTATTAAACCTATACTTTTTCTTCACATGAATTACTTCACCAGATTGCATTGTTATTGAATTGTTATTGATGATGTTGACATCATTATTTCATCATCGTCACCATCATCATCATCATTGTAGTCATCATCATTATCATATTACCGTAATCAGGACCACCACTAGCGTTATTGAAATTTCATAATATTTAATTTGTGTATACCTACATTTGGCTCCAATGTAGTTGTGTGTTCCATATTGCATAAATTTGTAAAGAAGCTATGCTTATTCTAGGTTTACAAAATATGTAGTAATAAATTCAATAAGTGTGTTTGAGTTATTGTATCAGTTCTGCTATGGCAATGAAAAAAGACTCAACAAAAAGAATTTACTTAAATACTTATTTTGTGTAATTTAGTTTTAATTATGGAATAAGACTCTGTGAATTTCGCAACTTACTTATTTTGTGCAATTTTTGTATACTAATGACTCAAATAAGACTATCTCAATATGCTTATTTTGTTTAATTTAGTTTTAATTATGGAATAAGACTCAAAGAATTTCCCATCATTCTTTTTTGTGTAATTTTTGTCTAGGAATTAGACTTAAATAAGACTTTCTGAACATGAATAATTTGTTTGATTTGTTTTTAATTAGGAAAGACGACTCGAAGATGAAAGAAGGAAGAGTGAAGAATTCAGGAACAACTCTAAGCTCAACATTAGTGAAGACATTGATGTGTAGGCCAACAGTTTCTAATACAAACAAAATTTTCTACAGTGTTATGATCTTTTGCCTCATATGCTAGTTGCAGCAGATTTGTTCAAATGTTCTTCAGAATTTAATTTTTGATGATTTTGAGCCTTATTCACTAGTACGTATAATTTAGCTCTTTTGAGAAGTACCTTGAACTGGCCTGATATGCAGCTAGGACTGTGAAAGGTTGATTTTTTAACCATGGTATATTATTATTATTATACATTTATTATTATTATTATACATTTATTATTATTATACATTTATTAAGTGCCATTATCTTATGACCAAGCAACAATCAATGGTGCTGAGCATTTATTACAATTGTAACGCTTAATTATATGCCACTATGGTCTGAAATCCGAATATTAGAACGTTGACATTCAGATGTTGCAAAGTGGGTTGGGATGTAGCCTAGGTTGAAAAACTGCTCTAAGCAATCATCTTCTATGTCCCACAATCGGATATCCTGGCACATTGGCTTGAGTGGCCAGCCCATCTTGTGGTACAGTTCCTGCCAAATGATGGTGTATAGCCGGTGCAATCGTCTTTATGCTAGGTTGGGGGGCACATAAATGGCATATAACTTCTTTTGTTATAGTGTTATAGTAGTAACTCGAGCTTGCATCTCAGTTGATAGTCCGTCCAGCACACTAAGCACAAGACTCGTGCAATTTAATTCTTGTAATTTTTTGATAATACAATGTTGCTTGAACAACAACAACTGTTTATGTTACAGACCTGAGACCAAGCTGACAACCGAAGAACTGAACAGTGTGTTTTTGCGGACAGCAAGTTTCCGTCAGTCAAGGAATCGATCAAAGACGGGTGAAACTGCGGCCGTGGGAAAGAATCTTCCGTGGTCGCAGCAGTCCAGGGGGTCTGCGCATTCAGCGGAAACACAGAGCAAGTCGAATGTGAACTTTGCTCAAGAGAGTTCATCAGTCGCACACGAAAAGTTTGCAGCTGAGCATGATTTGCCAAAGGATAAAGATAAGACTCTTGCAAAGAAATCATTCAAAGTTAATAATCTCCCTTCTGCGGAGCTGGAAGGATTTCTGGAAAGAAAGCAGGAGTTGACGACCGGTGGAGCTAAGGTTACCAACCGAAAGTGGAAACGCTACTATGCTGTCCTCTGTGGCCAGCTGCTCTGCTTCTTCAAGGATAGGAAAGGTAGGAGGTGCTAACAACCTGGGCATCTTGTTGGTTGATTTCCTTGGGGTGGGCGGAGGTTGAGTTAGTGCATCAGCTAAATGATTCTGCAGCCAGTAACATAATCAATGCTTTTTTACTTGAACGAACCGTATATGTTCACCAAAAAATGTTTGTTTACATGTGCACTTGTTATAATCTAGATAAGTGGTTCCCAACCTTTTTTGACTTTAGGGCCACTTTTTCTAAGTTGGAGGACACAACTTCACACAAGGGCTACCTTTTCTTAGTTGAAGGACATTAGGGGGCCACAAGGCTGAAATTTAATTAACTAAAAGCATATAAAATTGTTATTTATAATTGGCTCAAAATAGAATGTTTGATGTTATTTATAGACGTCAAAATAAAATAATTTGTACTAGAAAATAATTATGGGTTCTATCCTGTCCAAATTGTCAATTTATATATATATTTTTGTTCATTCATTGAGAGATGAGGGCCATTTTTTTAGACCTTGCTCGCCACTTTTGGCCCGCGGGCCATGGGTTGGGAACCACTGATCTAGATGTTCACAGTAAAATAAACTGCATATGTTCACAATAAAATTCAGCTGTAATAATTTGTTATCATCCATTCATACAATGAATTGTGACCATATTGTGGTATGTCAGTTTGAAATCAGACAAAGATTATTATTTATATTATTATTATTATTACTAGAAATGCGTGTTAGCACCGCTGAGCAATTCTCTGGTATAAATATTGGAGACACATTATGCCAGTACTCAGTTATAATTTTGCTTATGAATGAATTAGAGAATTGTAACTTGATTTCAGTTTTCAAGTAATTATTCTTGTCAGTACTTGTGTCACAAAAACTCCTTATCACCAAAAAATGCACAAAACACTGGTCAAATATATTGTAAAATAGATTTTCCACACCAGAGGAAAGACTACAGAGGCATCTGCTACCATTGCTAAAAAGTAAATCGAGTCTTGAATTATGGTTTTTTTGGTAGAGTTTGAGGAGAGCGATGCTGCAAGTTCCCCGTTGCCCATCCACGGAGCAACATGCAACATCGCTTCCGACTACACAAAGAGACGAAATGTTCTGCGATTGTGCTTGTGCGACGGTGCTGAATATCTATTCATGGCACAGTCTCAGAGTGAAATGATGTCCTGGGTCACCAAGATTCAGTTCCATGCTGGTATGTTAAGATAAACACCAAATTTACTTCTTGAATAGCTTTGCAGTTTAGTTTAGGAACAAAACCCATTCGACTACTAAGAAGAAATCCTAACTGATTAAAAAAGTAACTGGCTGGCATGAGTCTAGAACATTACCCGTGGACATTACCCCCCTCCCCGGCCATTACCCCAACCATTACCAATGATGGTGGTAAAGTCCTGTTCCCAGCTGGCACCTACAAGTAACAGCTCTTGCAGGTTTATCCTAATTCAGTGGTTTACTGGTTCTAAACAATGTAATGGTAATTGGAGAAAAGTTCTCATGTTTAAAACATTTTCATTGTTTTAGCCATTCTGTTTGTTCTGCTTCATGATAATGACCTATTTAAAATTATCTTAGGAGATTTATACAAAAATATATGAAGTAATCTTCTTTGAATTTTGCAGCCAAGGAACCAGTTGGTATGTTGTTTTCTGAGTTTGTGCTATAGATCTGGTTTTTGTTTTGGGTTGTCAACATAAGGAACTGTTCCTTAACTGAATTCTTATTACCACAAATAGCTAAGTTAGCTTATCCACAGTTGCAGCTTTCATAAGAATTGCTCTTTTAGGCTAACTTGTGGAGCTGATTTTTCCTACTGGACAGCTAAATGGCTACTTTTGCATCTGATCTGTATCCCATTCTGAACAGAATACCAACATGTTTTTTCACCCAGTCTCTATGTAATTCTTTTCTGACAGAATGCTTTTTCATCTAAATGTTATTTCTCATAGAAACTTCAGACATGTGTGTTGTAGTTCTGTGGATTTTGTGTTTTATAACTGGTTTTTCATTTCTTCACCGGTTACAACAATTAACACTAACTTGAATGTCTTGGTTGATGCTCTGTGTGTGACTAACACGTAGCTGCAGGTGTCAAGGTTTTACTAACAATGGTATTTCTGTGATTTATGCATGTTTTCTTTGAAGTCATATATATAAATTTCTAGTTTTGTTTATTGTGTTAGGCTAAGTTTATGTCTGTTGAAGTCTTATCTTATATGGCAATAATGTTTAGTCCTTTGCTTTTGCCAAACACTGAGAACAGAGTTTGCCCAAAGTGAAGTCACCAGAATTCTAAGTGTATTTTGATCGTCTCACACTCACTCATTGTCTCTATTCGTCTGCCATTTTCTTCAGCATCTGCAAATCCCATGTTTCAGTCCTCTACGCTCAAGCGAAGTACAAGACATAGTCACGATAACCTGTTGATCTTGCAAGGCTAACTGTAATACGGCTGAAAGTTTGATAGTGCCACATCTGGCACTGGAAATGGTATTAGATTCAATGCAGCACTTACAGATTCAATGCAGTGTCAGTCTAAGTAAGTACAGACTACCTGATGATGGTTGAGTTATTGATGGTTGAGGCACAGAAGATGAGTCATGCAGTGGAGGAGGATAGTGAAAATGGCATCGGAGTGATCGCACACCTACAGGTGTTGAGCCCATGGTTTATGATGATGATGATGACGACGACGACGATTGATGATGATGATGATGATGATGATGATGATGATGATGATGATGATGATGAGGCACAGATTGTACTTAAATAGTTGTACTTGCTTAGTACTCTCCTTCCCCATAAAAACTTGCAAATCAGGCATGCATCATCATCTTCAGTTCATCCCATTGCAGCATGGCATCTATAAGCACCTCAGGTCATCATCTCAGTTCTTCCTTTTCGTTCTTCCCTCAAGGGTCCGGCTCATCAGTTGGTTGGCTCTCTACATTCTCTTCACATCCACCCTTGTACCAAGCCTTGAAACATGCAGAATTCTCCTGAGCCACCTGGCATGTGCTTCCTCCAGTTATTTTGGTTTGCACCATCATTTTAGTCCTAACCGCTCTCCATTCACTATACAACTATACACAAATAAACCAAGCATAAATAAGAAAACAGTTATTCAGAGAGGACACTTTTCTCGCACACTTCCATACCGTATCATCATCCACCCTGGAAGTTTTTCATATATCTTCTTGTTTATGTTTGACTGACTGACAAAATATATTTATTTTATTTAATATTGCTTCCACCTGTTTTAGATGGATCACTGTAATAGGTTCTGCATACTCAAAGTGATGCTTTGACCTGTTTTAGCGCTGAAACCTAACTTACAGTTGATGCAGTACGATATGCACCTGGCTCGGCACCTGCCTGGCACTACGATGCACCATCATCCACCAGAGAACAGAAGCACTTCGGACAGCTTCAGCAGCCACGACAGTTCACCAGCCGCAACTGCTCAGCCCGACTCATATGCACCACACGAGCGTCAATCGTCTGATTCTTCAAACAGCACACCACAGAACAAACCGCTTGACTCCTCCAATCAGAAGTTCAATCAAGAGGCTGGTGGTGGTGGTGCCAAGTCTAGTGAAGCGTATCATGTGAGAACATCGGGCAACTGGCGTCAATCCGAGTCACTTCCGAGTGAGCTGAGAAACAGCGATTTTACAGACAGTGCTGCAGGTACTTTAAAATCATTCGTTCTTCTTATTCATTCAGTCATTTATTCAGTCATTCATTATGAAGATTTATGTATTGCCACTTTAAAGTTACTACTCAGAAGCGCTCCTGACGCAACCTCGACTGAAAAGGACGGTTTTCAGGCAGCGATAATATGCATTTGTGCAAAACTAGGAGTTTTTAGGTGCATAGACAGTGGAAGGCCATTCCATACCATGGGAACAATAACCGAGAAAGCATGGTTCATGCTCGGTGGGAATGAAGAGTTCACCCTGAGTGGAGGAATGCAGAGCATGACGCCCCTGTACACCTAGAGATTGTTTTGTCAAATTATGAGAAGCCAGTGTGGCCACAACCTGGTGTATCTAAATCATCCATTAAGGTGCCTGTGTGGGAGGTTCTCATTTCGCACACTGATCCAGGTATTATATAAATACCTCTGAGCATAGGCGGAGACCTGGGCCGAGAATTGGGGGGACGGAAAGACGCGAGATTTTCAGAAAAATTTCTGACGACCGGCGAAATCTCGGAAAAAAAGTTATTTTCGCCGCCAAAAAAAGTTGATGACTTTTTTTTTAGTCATCCGGCCAAAATCTCGACGAAATTTTCTATTTTCGCCGCCAAAAAAATCTTGACGCTCAAACATTGGGGGGGACAAATGCATGGGCCGTCCCCCAACACTTTCATGGGGGGACCGTCCACCCCCTAGGTCTCCGCCCATGCCTCTGAGTATAACTACTCGAAGGTTTTGCCTAGCTTACTTGATCTAATGCAAAACTATGCACCGTATTTCTCTGTATTTTATTTCTGCAGCAAGATTTGTAAAAGGTGATTTTTGCACTGTTTCCTGTCTTTAACACACCGCCTCATATAAGAAATTACTGAATAAATGGCCGTGCCCAGCTGTCCATATATCACGTACACATGGAGGAGGAGGGTGTGTAACTGTGTATGGGGGTAGAAGGTCTACGTAGGCAAAATAAATGTCTAATTATGACATTCACATTAGCCTATTTATTATGTATTATCCTAAAGTAGTCTGATGGCATTTGACCACATTAAGATTATATTCTTCTTCTTTCCCTTCAGGCTAGGAGATTATATTAAGATTATATTCTGTTCAAATCTAAAGAGTAAAAACCAAGAGTTTAAAAAATTTAGCTAGAAAATATCATGTTTAACCAAAATAAATAGTAGCCTTAGGTAAAATACATGTTTCATAGATGACTTTAGCTGAATAGCCTTTGTAAAGATGGTGGGGTAGAGAAGCTTATGGCCCTAACTAAAACTTAACTTCAGTTTATTCTCTGTGGTCTGTATATATTTCATATCTTTGATTTATAAACCATAATTTTGTGACGCAATCCTGTTGGAATCACTTCATTTTATTTAATGTATTCCAATTGCAGTATTCCAATCTGCAGTGTAATTCTTTTGTGCATTTGCTTTTTACATTTACTTTTACTTAAATGTTGCTTTTCTTGTGTAGAAACTTGGGGCGAGCCGTCAACATCAAGAACTCAGGTAACAATTCTCAGCATATGTATGTATGTATGTGCACTTGTTATAGCGCCCCTTCAAGCTCTCTACTCAGAGGCGCTCCCGACTGCAGAGCGGACACTGCATCGGAGTTTCACGCCGAAGCGTTGAGCAATTGCGAGTGACTTGATGTGGATTCGAACCTCGAACCTTCCGGCTTCAAGGCAACGACGCACCACTAGACCACCGCGCCCCATGTAGTAATCTTCCATCATTTAGTTTTTGATTTTATCCATGTTATCCATTTACAATTCCCATACAGTAGTTTAATTAGACTGTGATCAAACTTAGAACACATTTCAAGAAAAGTTTCACTGGTTTCTCAGGCAAGTATAAATTTGGGTTAATGGAAAATTCGCCATCTGGAAAATCTGCTTACGGGTAGTAACTGTGAGGTTTCAGTCCAACTCTGCAGTTTTTGCTGCTGTTCAACACCTTTTGTACCCGAATTAACCCCAGTAAATAAATGTCCTCTGAATAGATGTTTTCTTATTTATGCTTGGTTTATTTGTGTATAGTTATCTTTGGTTCCACATTATGAAGTTGTGATTTGCTCATTGGCATAGCTAGTCATCCAATGTCACCCAGTCACAACACTTGATGGGCAGCCTCTAGCTAGTCTGCTCTGCACAACAGTGACAATGCTTGTTTCTAAATGGTAGCATAATTCCAAAACTCACTCAGTCCAATGCTTATCAATAGGACTGAGCGAGTCTTGGAATCGTGCTCATCCTCAATTTAGAAAACTCAAGACGTCCAATCATTGCTTTGTTCCATCAGGACAATTTTTACCGCATTAAACAACTGCTATAGCATGAATTCATCGTAGGATGCCGTTTTCTTTCACACAGGCAGCACACAACCACAATGGACGTTATTCGTCAACGCTTCCAAGACAATCTCCGTTCGTTTCACCTGAAGTCCCATCCACAAAATTACATTCCACCATCGACGTGCAGCCGCAAGTGAGTCAGGCGGCGAAGATGTCTCGTACATTGTCAGCTGATTCAACCGCTACATCGCTGCAGTCACCAGAATTTGGAAACCCTCTGGTGGCAGGCGGCGCGTCCACGCTAGGTAGAGACGCCAAGCCGGTAAAGAACGGTGACAAGGATATTAAAAAGAAACACAGTTTCTTTGGCGGTAACCTTTTCAGTAAATCGAAAAAGGAGAAAGACAAGAAGAAGTGATGCTAGACATGCTGCAGTACACTGCCAGACACTTCAGAACTGGTGCTAAAAATGCAGTTCAAGATTTACATATCACGGGTTCAGCAATAGACGACGAGGACTTACAGATCTACTTTTTACGAAAAACTGCGGTTTATTTGCAGCTGTTACGATTAAATTGTTTAAGAAGCTGTTGCCATTCATTTTAACAGTTTAGATTTTATTGGATTTAGTTAATTGTTTCCTTACAGTTGTTCAGGTCTTGTTTGCAATGCAAACGCTTGAGACACAGCTTTCTTGCATAGTTTGCTTGTTGACATGAATATGACATTTTTGCAAATGTGAAATTTGACAATGGAAAGAGCTTTACATACATAGACGACAAGACAAAAAACTGTAATAAATTATTGTTGCATTTTGTGGTACATAAGTTTGTGAATTTTAAAGGTGATTTTTATGATTGTGAGTCATGAGATCTGTTAGTTACTGAAATTATTCCTCCAGGTTAACCATTTCTGCAGAAATTTTATCGAGAGACATATTTTAGAGATGTTATAAACAGATCTTTAATTTGCAGTTCAGTCAAAAACCTGAATAAATCCTATTGCAGTGGTTGCATTCATCCAGCACTTATCTGGCTGGAGTTAAATGAATATTTAGCTGTTGGTAAAAGTAAGTTTTACCATTAGTGATAATCTTTTACTCAAATTGTTCAAGTGCAATATTATACAGTACTGTCAATAAGTTGTCTGCTTCTAGATAAATTCAAATGTAAAAAATGACTTGAAGCTACATATAGTTTTTTTTCTTGTGGCATCATAAAATACAGAATAAATGTTCCTTAAATCTCTGTAGCTTTAGAAATCCAATATCAAGAGGGAAGAAAGTCGCATTTATTGGTTGTTTAAACGTATGGCAATCTGAAACAATAGTTTGAAGAGCATCATCATCTGTTGGTCCTTTGCTGTGGATTGACCTTCCTGCTATATAACTTGTGCTGAGATATTATCTGAGGGCACTTCTATTTAATAATAATAATAATAATAATAATGACGACAATTTCTATGGCGCCATAACACAGCACATGCCGTTACAAGGGCGCCGCTACAAACACAAACTGTCAGATGTAAGCCTTAGAGAAGAGACATGTCTTGAGTCGAGTTTTGAAAATTTCAACTGAGTTGGTCGAACGAACAGAGGTAGGCAGACTGTTCCAGCAGCGGGGACCAGCAGTTAAAAAGCACGCTCCCCGAAGCGTGTCCTTTGTTCTCCGCACATACAGATCTCCTTTCACAATTGATCTCAGCGCAAGTCCAGCACCTGACGAAGCCGTCTGCATGCAATATGATTTGGGGTAGTCCGGTGCAAGGCCATGTAGTGACTTGTAGACCAGCAATGAGAGTTTGTATTCAATGCGGTACGGTACCGGAAGCCAATGCAGCACGTCACGCTATTTCTGTCCTTTGTCTTACGACCTTTTTTCAAAGGGTTCTTCACACTGGGAACACTTCTAACTAGGTTGTACTGTGAGAGTACGCTTTATAAATCTGAATAGAATTGTCCCATATCTAAATCCAGTGCTCTTCATAACCCTTTTACTCTCAAATCAAGGAACACCACATTGTAACAATCACCAAATCAACAGTCGTCAAATCATACACCGATTAGTAATTAAATAGTATTTACATATGTTCAACAAAATCTAAACAAGTTCCGCACATTTTTGCTTAAAGTTCAAAACTGTAACAAAATATGACAGTCGTCAAATTCCATTGGATGCATTTCTCAAAGTAGCCAAAGGCAGTCTGACCAATCAGGCGATCACACAAGAATCAAATCAGCCAATCACAAGACTTGTATCTAGAACTTCTTTACAATAGTTTAACATTTACAACTGTTACAGTTTATAATCATCACACTATTTACACCAAATAAAATAAAAAAATAATTCCAATTTACAAACGCAAAGTTATAAAAAAAATCCCATACAATTATCCCAGTGGTGAACAAAATAGGACTTAACACATGTTACCGAGGAATTAAATTCCTTTGCATATTTGACACCGAATTGAACAGTCGTAAAAACTTACAAGACCTTTTGGATTTACACATATTTACAACCTGCATAATTGCAGTTTAAATGAATATCTTTCTGCCAAAAGAAGATCTAACAATCAAACTACTTCACCTTGCCTTTGCACGGCTCCTTAAAAGGAGCAACCATTACAGAAATATCCAGAACAGGTATACATCAACTGGACAGTAACTCAAAACTGGGACTGGCAAAAGGTGTTACAGAGTCACTTAGTAACTTCACGTTACATTTTACTATTATTGCTGTTATTAACAATAATTCAGTTTTTCATGTTTTTAATTAACAGCAGTTTCTTAAATTTCATCCCTACTCCAAATTGAAGCAGTTAGTAACACCACATCCCAACTTCTGCACCCAAGTATACCTATGAGCAGCAGCTCTAGTCGCGATTTCTTCAATCATCAGCAGCATAAACATCCTTCGTTATAACAATCCAGCTGTCATATGAACAGTGTTTTTTCAAAGCACCATGTGCTAACCAGTGCCTGTTGTAGCAATGGCACTTCGGACAAGGTCGTGCAGTTGTCTGTACACTTCCACTTCTGCCTCCGACACTCGAAGTGATGTCATCTAAATATTAGAATTCAAAGGATGCAGAATAAAATACAAAGAAGGCAAATCACACTTCCACGGTATTTATAACAGCGGTGTTTATAACAGTTGCAAAATGGAAAATGATTCAATATCCCACATGTAACTCAAATCACATGTTTTTTATCCTATCAACACATGTTACAGAAGGAGGAGATCAGTTCTTAGCATGAACCAACACAACACCGTCTTCTAAAGCCACATCGAGAAACAAACTGTCTTAGTACAAATTGAGTGATAATGAAAGAATTATCTGAAGAAGATCTAAGTTCTGGACCCAAGTCCCAGATCATGTGATGTTATTGTTCCAGGGTGACCAGTACTCAAGAACATTCAAAGCTCAATGTAATTCCCGCTGTTGCAATATTATTAATATATCAATCAGACAACAACGTAACAGATCACGAAATATTAGAATTTTCCAGGGTTCTTTCTCTGCCTCTCTAGGGATGACATGCCACATAAAAAATCAATTTTTTGCAATCACGCAAAACTTACACAGTTAAACATTTTCACAATTTACATTTCTTGGCTGCTGGTTGAATTACTGACAATGTGTTTTGTAATAAGATGTGCAATAACTGAACAATATATGCTACCTAATTGTATACTATTGTGGGGTGCAGTGGTGTAGTGGGTATGTGCGTAGCCTTGCAGCCAGAGTCGCAGGTTCGAATCCACCTCAAGTCACCGCGTAGGGACCTTGGGCAAGTCCTTCACTTGCAATTGCCCAGCGCTTCGGTGTGAAACTCCGATGTAGTGTCCGCGCTGCAGTCGGGAGCACCTCTGAGTAGAGAGATTGAAGGGGTGCTATAACAAGTGCACATACAAACAAACCCATCTATGAAGTTATTCTCACCTGTTGACCAAATTCCTTAACGTCTAAATAAAGCTGTTGTCTGATTTTGTCGTCGTCGCTCATTCCCTGCATCCCTCCAGCCACACTGGTTCCTCGTCCAGCCTTCAGACGCTTCAGGCTTTCCTCCATCTTCTTCACAGCTGTCAGAACATCAGTCGTCGCGCTCAGAAACCTTGGAAAGGAAACACGCAATGTAATTATGACAGAGCTTATATAGCACTACAACAACTGAGCCACTGCTAGGGTGCCTTACAGTGTCAACTGCCAGCACAAGTGCAAAGGACATGCTAAAGGTTTAAGCAAAGATACACAGAACTTTTTAATAAGTGAAGAGATACAGAATTATTTAATTCCAAACCACAACCCACATCAATGCACTATGAAATATTTTGTCAAAAGACTAACAACTTCAAGAAAATGCCATTAATGATCATTGTCACTAACAAGTAGTCTATAAATATTTTCCAGATAACACAAAAATCTAGCTGTCTGATCTAGGGGTGAAAGCTCAAAGATTTTGCTTTAAAACTAACAAACAGCGCCTCATAAATAGACTGATAGCACAATGTATCATAATCTACAAAATTTTAAGGAACCTTTTAAACTATCACATTTTACATCAAGCAAGCTCTAATAATACAGTAAGCAGATCACCACAAAACTATTTTAATCTAATAATCTAAGCAGTTTTCAAGTGCCTTAATCATAATACGAAAAGCATAAATCAATTCACTTCAAGTGAAATCATATCTGAGAATAATAATCTTTTGGAGAAACATGATCGAAATCCTGTTGGTTATGAAGCAAAGAATCAGATTAGAATCAGCGCATGAATTGAAAAAGGCAAATCCTCAGTTTAGACCTAACAGACAATCAAACAATCAAACAAACAATTCGTCAGTTCTTTGTTTTCTTTCAGACCTATCTAAAATCTTTTGTCTATTATTTAAATGGAGAAAGGCTTACTGTTCGCCCAAAGACTTCAAGACAACAATGCTCCACTGCTTCCGATTTACTTCAGAGATGGCGCCTTTGTACTCGTTGAGAAAGTCAACCAAAGGCCGAACGAGACTTGTTGCGTATGGCGATGGCTTTGAAGGAATCTACGTGAGAGAAGAGAAAGTTCTGTTAAACTAAGTCAGAGAGAAGAGAAAGTTCTGTTAAACTAAGTCAGAGAGAAGGAAAACTGCATAAGTTACTTTAGTGAAGAAAGACTGTAAACTAAATGAGAGAAGACTTAACCCTTTGAACGCGGCTGGCCGGTTTTCCGGCCCGTTATCCATAGCGTTATGGGAGCTTCAGGTTCAAAGAGTTAACTTACACAAGAAAAGAAAAACTGTAAACTGCATGGCAGAAGAAAAAGTGTCAACTAAGCAAGATTAGAAAAACTGGGAACTACATGAGAGAAGAAAGACTTTAAACTATATGAGAGAATAAAAACTGTAAACTACGTCAGAAAAAAAACTGTAAACTATATTATAAGATAACGTAACAATGCAATCTAGTGCAGCAGCTCTGATAGTTGATCGCAAGGTAATTTAACTCAACAAGTATAATTGCAGCTGCAAACTTATACAACACATCTATAGGAAAACTCCTGAAGCACTCTTACGCTGGTAACATAATCAGATAGAATGTTTTTCAACACCTGGCAAATCAGGAATTGAGAAAAATGCAAGGAAGGTCACACTACACCACACAAAACATATAATTATATTGAACGGCTTTTAGTTTTAAAGCCTCTTTAGAACACACTCAATTGTAAACAGCTACCTTTCTTACCATCCAAACAATTTGTATACATTTAACGCATCACACTCTGAATGCCAATCAAAGATGTGGAAGAAACAGTCACCACTCAACTGGGATGAAGTGACTTGAAATACCAAAGAAAATGAAACAATAAAAACCATAACAATGCAACCTCTCGATTAGTTCTTCGGTAAAGTCGAGGAATGTCGTTGACGGACTTGAGATGTGTAACGCACTGGGCCGTGATTTCCGTTGTAAGGTAAGATTCGAAATGCAACATATGAAGGAGAATGGATTCCTCTGCGTCTCTCAGACCATCTGCAGAACAATCAACCTTTACTTATTTCTCTTATCATTGTCATTTCTACTTTATGTTTACTATTTACAAGTAAGGCTAATCCGATGATAATCTAAGGCTCCTCTGAGGCTAATCTAAGGCTACTACAATTTTTACCCGTAATGAACTACCGTCACCTTGTCACCTTGTGCTGTCAGCTCGTAGAGCTCTAGCGATTTTCCTGACACACATTCTCCATTGTTCTCTGTTCGCAGCCAAGTCCCTCAGTTCTTCCAAATTCATGCCAGTTATGTCGTGTATCTCGTCCATCCATTTCATCCTTGGTCTGCCGAGTTTTCTCCTTCCCTCACCGCAAGCCAGCATCATTTCCTTCTCCAAACCATCAGATTGCATTACATGCCCGAAGAATCTTAGCTTCAATCTTGTCGCGAGTTGTTTTAACGACTCTTCGTTTTCCAATCCTATCTCCATTCTTATAGATTCGTTCGTTCTTTTCTCTGTCCAAGATATTCTCAACATCTTCCTCCAAATCCACATTTCGCATGCGTTAATCTTTTTCTCCATATTCTTTGTCTTTGTCCATGTCTCGCAGCCATATAATATCGTAGGGAAGATTAGTGCTCTCACGAGCCTCTTTTTAGTATCTAAACTTACATGTTTGTCCTTCCATATCCTTTCCAGTCCAATCATTGCGGTTTTCCCTATCGCTATCCTTCGTTTTATTTCTGGTTCACATTTTCCCTCTTTTTCGATCAGCGATCCCAAGAATGTGAAGCTTTTTACCACCTCTATTTCCTCTCCATCTATCTCAAAACTAATCCAATTTGCTGTTGTCATGACCTTTGTCTTGCTTATGTTGAAGTATAAGCCGGCTTTTTCACTTTCCCTCCTCACCCTTCTTATCAGTTCTACCAGATCAACTTTCTTTTTTGCCATTAATGTTGTGTCGTCCGCATATCTAAGATTATTCAATGTTTTCCCAGCAATTTTTACTCCATCAGTTGCCCCTTCTAATTCCGCCTTTCTCATTATTCTTTCCGCATACAAATTAAAAAGGAATGGGGACAATATGCATCCCTGCCTCACCCCTTTCTTGATTTTGAATTTGTCAGTGTCTCCATATTCAGTTTTACTACTACCGTACTGTTTGTAAAATTGCTACTACCTGAGTACCTTGCAACTTTTCTAACAAAGTGGAAATTGAGTTACAACACATTTACTTTAATAACATAGACTCATCACTATGCAAACTTGTTATAACAAGAAAATTGACATGTCGCTCAGAGCTATCGTTAGAGCAAGATGGTGAGTAAGGCATCATTAGAGTGCTTGGCATGTAAATCATAATACAGGTTGAACTTATCTGAGCAAGTTACTGAGCATGACAAACCCCTTCACCTACAATTACTCATCACAACTCATGCTCTGTAACATGTTCATGTTGAGAGGACATGACAGGTTAGGTCATGGGCAACGAAGATGAAAACACGGAGCATAATACAAACACTAACTAAAGTTGCATGTATAAGGACACTTAGTAAATAGTGCATAGTTAAATACCTTGTATAAATGCTAAGAATAATAATGCCAACACTACAAATAATAATTCAACTATAAATCAATGGTTTGCTCAGTCAAGCATTTGAATTGGTTAAACAAATCATGTATTGCCTCAGTGAAGCAACAAAAAGAAATTGAATTTACTCTATTTTGGGGCAGCAGGATACTATAATATGAATCACAGCACACATTAATGTCAATTCCTTACAGGCAAACCATGTTTTCTAATAATTAGGGCCCCCAGAAATTTGCGCCAAAAAATTGAAAAAATTGCGCACCAAAAACGATAAATTTGCCCGAATTTTGCGCAAGTTAAAAAATCAAAATGTTCGTTTTTTTCATTGAGTCAGTGTACCAAAGTATCTAACAGTGTTTTTGTCATTTAACATAAACCTTTGGCGTTCTAGAAATTAGACAATCAAGCCAAAAATGCAGTTATAAAGTTCCTATAACCATACGATTAATGTATTCAGACGATCGCAAATAATTTGAATTTTGCAAAATTTACGCCCACCGAAATCTACGCTCATTACAAATGTAACTTCAAAATAGTATTATATAGCCTATATTATAATGAATCACCAAGTTATACAACGTGCCGAGTACTAGCTTTCCGTTTTTGTGTGCACGCCTGACGCCTATAGATTAAACGCGTTCGTTCTGTCATAAGCCGAGACAGCAAGCGACGCTGCTGTGTGACCGCTTTGAGAAACTTCGTCTAAAACATTTTATTGTGTGGCCGTGAAGTTCTGGAATTTTTTATAATATAAGTTTTTGCGTTACTACCAAAAATATCGATCTTTAACTACAAATTCATCTACGATTTCATCCCATTCGGCGGACGCCATTTTGATTATCGCACATCGGTCGTCGTTGTTATGTTGAACTGTCATGGGACGCGGTGATTTTAAGTCAATCAAAGCCCAATTTAGATAAATTAGCAATATTTTGTCAAAATTTGCGCAAAAATCGCGCGGATTACCAATTTTTGCGCTGTTGCGCTAAACCTCAAAATTTGCGCAAAAATTGCGCTGCGCAAGATCGCGAATTTCTGGGGGCCCTAAATAATATCTAAAGATTCATAAACCACATCTCACAGAATGACTATGCAGGCGTGCTATAAATGACATTTACAAACTGAAAGTCAGAACACATTTCCTGATGCTCAACTGCTCAGTCACGTTGGCAGCATGCTAAATAAATATAAACAGCAATTAAGAAATTGTGATTGACACATTCACACCTTTTAAGACGGATAAATTCTCGTTGCCAATCGCCTTCACCAATGGCTCCACAGTCGAGTCAAAGAAATCAGGCAACTACAGCAATAAAACACATCGTACACCGTCAGAAATAGGAATCACAAAACTTACTGTTAATATAAGGCAAGTGCACAAAATTTTTTGTATAATTAAAGCAACAACTGTGAGGCCAGAGAGTTTATCCTCATCTCATGAACGTATTTATTTTGCTCAAAGATTATAACGTAATAATTACACATCAAGTTCAAAATATGTGGACAATCTATAATCCATACATGTAAAGAAGGTACCATACAATCCGCAAGTGAAACACAGATCACACACAATGCAAAAATAGAGTAAGGATAACACAATGTGTGCGGTGGTGTAGTGGTGGTGTCGCTGCCTTCGAGCCGGAAGGTTCCAGGTTCGAATCCACCTCAAGCTGCCGTGTACGGACCTAGAGCAAGTCCCTCACTCGATTACTCAGTGCTTTGACGTGAAACTCTGATGCCGTGTCCGCGCTGTAGTCGGAAGCGCCTCTGAGTAGTGAGCTTACAGGAGCACTATAGAAATGTTAAAATAAATAAATAAATAATAATGACAATTACGACAATTTATATGGGGTCACAAGGGTGCCTTACAAATCAGCTAACAGGTGGGATAAGTCCTCGAGAACAAGCGTGTTTTAGCAATCTACAAATGAAAAAATGGAATAAAGATCACACACACACGCACGCACACACATACAGATGTGAGCTAGGACTGCCATGGCTAAAATGCGAGCCTTTGCTCTCATTCATCCAGCTTCCTCCTTAGACTCGTTTCACCTGATTAACTTGTGGACTAATCGTGCCTCTCGTCGCTGTCTCAAGACCACTCTTTTCTCTCTTGGTGTCACGCAATCGTCGCAATGGGAGCACCTCTGATAAGTGTGCACTGTGAGAAGCACTGTATAAATTTACAGACCAACACAACACACACAAACACAAACACTTTGCACAGTTGAGCACACACATCCACTCTACCATCCACTGACCTCCGCTGTTACTTTCTGTGCATCGGACACAAGCAGAACGATGTTGCTGATCGTGATCAATGAAGTAGTTGGATGGGTTGATGCAACAGATGGCGCTGTTGGCTGATTCGAATCGCCATTGGCCGTCTTTACCAGCTGCTGAAGATTAGCTGACGAATCCCTTTGAGGCAACGGTTTGTTGGCCAGCTGAAGCATAACATCGTCATCATCGTCATCATCATCATCATCATCATCACCATCATCATCATCATCATCATCATCATCATCATCATCACCACCACCACCACCACCACCACCACCACCACCACCATCATCATCATCATCATCATCATCACCACCACCACCACCACCATCATCATCATCATCATCATCATCACCACCATCACCATCATCGGGCATGTATTGTTAGGAGAGTCTTCACAAAAGTCTCAGTGGCTTAAAAATGGTCAACTTTGCACAATACATTGACTGAGTGACCAGTTTGAGATACAAACACTCATTCATCATGGACATTATGTAGCACCCCTTCAAAGTTGTTATTCAGAAGCGCTTCTGACTCAACCTCGGCTGAAAAGGACGGTCTTAAGACCGTGATAAAACGCATCAGAGCAAACCCAAGGAATATGGTGTAGAGACAGCAGAAGTCCATCCCATACCATGTGCCAATGACAAAGAAAGAACGGTGCTATCTAAGAGCAGTTCATGCTTGGTCATGTCATGTCATGTCGCCATCGTCGCATCGCGACGGTTGGCTACATGAATGGATCTTTAATGCCCAGAGTCTTCTGTCCCTTGTCGCGCTCATTAAGTCAGAGCCTACAAGCCCTGTCCAGTTCAGGACGTTGTCGATCCAAGATAACCTCGGCCTTCCTCGTCCTCGGTTCCCCTCCACAAAACCCGTCATGATGCTGCTTTCGATGCTATCGTTTTGCTGTCTCATGCTATGACCAAAATATCGAAGTTTTAGAATTTTGGTGTGGGCCAATAGTCCTCTTCTGGCTCCCGCTGACATATACACTTGTTCGTTGGTCATCACTTTTGTCCATGGAATTCTCATCAGCTTTCTGATACACTTGTTCTCAAATGCTTGAATTCGCTTTTCTTCATGCTTGGGGAATGAGGAATTAAGCCTTGATGCAGAGTAAATGGTCAACTCTCACATTTTAACCAACGCTAACTCTACCTTTTGAACACAATTTCACTTGGACTTTAACCTTCAATGCTGCCTTAATGCTAGTCCATTCTTTTGTCGTCTCTCGTCTGGACTACTGCAGCGCCCTCTACGTGGGTCTTCCGGTGACTCGGGTTGGGTGCTTGGACCGGGTTTTGCTTGGACCGGGTTTTGCGCTCTGCGGCACGCCTTGTTGGTCGCATCCCAAGATTCGGCCATGTCACTGACTATATGCGGGATGTCTTGCATTGGCTCCCTTTCTCACAAAGGATCACTTATCGGATATCCTCCTTGGTTTGGCGCTGTCTCGCGAGTGTGGCCCCTGTCTATTTGCAGGAGCTCTGTTGCTCCACCCTAAACATCCAGCGCCGCGGCTCTCTCCGCTCTTCTAAACAGGCTGAGCTTCTTGTCCCCCGGTCACGCACTTCTATTACGCAGCACCGTGCCTTTTCTGTCATTGGCCCTACAACCTGGAATTGGCTTCCTGTGGAACTACGTCTAATGCCTAGAGCCTTTGAGACTACGTTCTACTCTGCTCTTAAGACTGTTCTCTTCAGCAGTGGTTGGGTCGGGAGCGCTTCTGAGTAGATACTCTTGAAGAAGCGCTATATAAATGCCTGAAATGAATGAATGAATTTATTAACAAAATGTGTATTACAATTACAAAACTATCGAAGGAAGAATATTCTTAGTAACCAATTTCTAATCACATAATGACACACATCCAATTAAAAAAAGCCTACCCGTATAACCACCTAACAATATATTTTGTGCATCAGGCTGTTGTCTCTGAGATGAAGCGGTCAGGATCAAAGGGACAGAGAGAGTAGTAGGTAGGCTTATTGGAGGTAGTAGTCAGTGCAGTATGTAGCCCCATCCATTAGAACAGCCCAAAAGTGGCACGTGTCAGCAATATCGCAGAGTTCTTCAAACGCTGGAGAATCCCTAGGAGGGTATTGAAGGCATATCAGTCCACGCATAGTTGTGCATCAGAAGCATCTAATCTCATTTTGTGTCTGATTTGATATTTATTTATATCTCCATTTCTATAGCGCACCTTCACTCTACTCAGAGGCACTCCAGACAACAGTGTATGTATTTATGTATGCATGTGCACTTGTTATAGCGCCCCTTCAAGCGCACACTCAGAGGCGCTCCCGAATGCAGTGTGGACACTGCATTGGAATCTCACACTGAATCACATGAGCAATCGCAAGTGAAGGACTCGCTCAAAGGCCATACGCGGCGGCTTGAAGTGGATTCGAACCTGTAACCCTCCAGCTACAGGGCAATGAACATATCCACTACACCACTGCACCCCACAAGAATAAGAATATTTCTAGCGTTTTGAGTTGTCAGACCTTTACTCGACAAAACAAGGACTTGGTTTACATAGATAACATTCCACTGACCTCTTCGTGAACCTCAGCTGTCCAGACAGCGTATCGCGAGAGCAGTTGCAACGTGAGCTTCCAGAAGCGATGGCAGAGCGGCACTAGGTAAATACTCTTTGACCAACACCGATGAAGACAATCCCAAAGTACAGCGGAACATTGAAGATGAAAAATGGTTCTATCTAAAGTGAACAGAATAATAACATCAGCTCACTCTGATAAACTCTATGTGGACCAAGTTTTACACTATGCTGCAGTGCAGCTGCACGCCACATTGAGCGCATTCCTGGATGGAGCTATGTTTCTTGATACATGCCAGACATGCTGCACTGGCTCCCCATCCAGCAGCGAATCACATACCAGATCATTGTTCTGCTGTGGTGGTGCGTGTTGCCTAGCCAAAGTCTGCCTGCAACAGTCCTGCTGCCCTACTGTGGGTGACCCGGGGTTGTAGCCACTATTGGGTCAGCCCTGTGGACCGCTCTCCACTTCTCCTTACAACTTGTTCCATTCTTTCTAGATCTGTTTGCACATCTCCCTCTCCTGAAACTCTATTTATTTTCTCTGGATACTCCCACTGGAAGCACTAAATGGTCACTGCTGTGCACAGCACTACTATATAAGTTACAAATTACATTACCTGTCTGTTTCCATGGCCAGCTAGGTGCAACAAAAACAATTTAAACTGAGACAATTAAAGACTGGAACACAGGGCTCTCTAATGGTCAGCAGTACTGGAACAATACTAACAATAGAAGCCAGCAAGACGAGAGCATTGTGTCAGAAGCATCGAGCATCTTGAAATATATATGCAAATTCATTCATTCACTAGAGATTTTATATAGTGCTTCTTCAAGGGAGTTGCTCAGAATCACTTCTGGCTCAAGAATGGCAAAAAAGCACAGTTTCGAGTTTAAATAAGAAATGCTTCAGTAAGAGCCTCAGGAACCAGATGTACAATTGTACATGCACATGTAAATGTATGCAAATGACATATACGCACATGTAAATGTATGCAAATGACATACATGCACATGTAAATGTATGCAAATAACATACATGTACATGTAAATGTATGCAAATGACATACATGCACATGTAAATGTATGCAAATGACATACATGCACATGTAAATATATACAAATGACATACATGCACATGTAAATGTATGCAAATGACATACATGTACGCGCATTGCACTGTATAGAAAAATCACAAAACACCTAAAATAGATAGTAAATACCAACACTTTTCCCAAAAGGTCTTATCTAAAGAATCGCATGCACTGTCGGTCTTCAGTTTCAATTGCACTTATGAAAAACTGATCATGCACAACTGATCCTTAACTTACCAGGTGATAGCGCGGAAGGAGTAAGCAGAGCATTTTCTAACGAACCGGCAATCTCCTGAAACCTATCAAAGCAACATAAACCTTAATAAGCTGCAAAATATTTTCCAGTTACAAAAAAGCGGTTTTCCACACGAAAAATCATCAGCCGTAGAAACCATCGCAACAATATCGTAACATATTTTCAGAATAATTCAACCATCACCTACGGCAGGTTATGGCTGAAGGGTAATACACAGGCTCGAATCGCACTTATGAAAATTAAAGAGGAGTCCGCAAGCCCCATATAGTTCACTCAGCCTTACGCTCCATAGGGGCAAAGGTCAAATGAGCAGCAGTAGGACAGAAATCAGCATTTAACAGGATTACAATACAGTAAAAAGTCAACTATTGTTTAACCCTTTAATGCCGAGATGGTAGTAAATGGTATGGGAAATCCTATACCCTTCGGCAATAAAGGGTTAACCCTCTACCGACCAAGGCCATAGGATTCTCAACCACTTTTGTCATATATCATGTGTTCCTGCTATTTTATGTAATCACCAATCATACCGCGGCTTTTCAGTTCGAATTGAATAAAGCAATATTATCAGTATTAATAACATCATAACTATTGTCTCAGACTGCAAGGAAGATAACTATTGCTTATTCGAGACTGATGTAACTACACTGATCCTTCTCTTGTTCTGTTTCTCTCTGCCCTTGCCCTCCCTCCATCTAGCCTTCTCTCTCTTAGCGTTCTCTCTTTCCCTCAAACTGGCATTCTCTCTCTTAATGCCTCTCCCCTTGCTCTATCTCCTATCTCTTAGGGACCAAACTCTAAAGACAAGCGTAGCCACATGTATGAAAAACCATGTGAGCCACATGTGTGAAACAAAGTCATGTGTGAATGTACAGCCAGTTAAGAACTGTTATTTCAGTCTTTGCTCAAAGTTCTGAAAGTATAAGTTAAGTATACCTGATCTGGAAATAAACCGGAAGACTCCATTTCGACATAAACGTGTTGTAACTTGGATGAGTTCGGAGTCGTTTAACGCTTACCTGCGAGCCACACTGCAGCTCAAAGCTGTCCACAAAGTTAATGCTTATCGTGTACTTCTACAAAAAGTCAAACAATCCCAAACCTCATTACAGAGCAGTTCTAAAAAAGATGCACGACTAGTTGTAAGATGACAGATTGAAGCTACCAGCCAGGTCACTCTTTAAGTAAGTAAGTAAGTAAGTAAGTAAGAATATTCCTTATTATACCACCAGCAAACGCACAGTAGTTTACAGAGGAAATAAATAATAGAAAACATCTATGCAAAGTTATATAACATTCGCATAATAAAACTGTTTCTGGCAAAAGAATCAACTCTAGGAAGGGTTAGATTATGTGGCCTTGGTCGAGTATTGTATGGAGTGACCTTAATGGGAGGGAGGAGGTCGTGAAGAATGTGACAAGGATTTAAGAGGATAGAGCGGAAAAGAGCAGAGTCAGCCCTAGAACAGAGAGTGTCAAAAACTAGGAAAATCGGTTGGAAGAAAGCTTGAAAAGAGCAGAGTCAGCCCTAGAATCAGCAACAAGCTACATTGATTTCCAATACATCTTAGTACAATCTCAACCCTAAAGGGTTACGGTGCATGGATAATTTCACAAACAATTATTCTAATCATGCTAATGAGACGTCCTTCTAACTCGATCTAATTTGCCAATTTGTTTGTTTGTTTGCATGTGCACTTGTTATAGCATAAAGTATGCATATATGTATGAATGTATAATGTCTCTGGCCAATTGGCCATTCATATCACACCTTACAAGAGTCTCATAACCATATTACAACAACACCTTGGTATTTTTGGTAATCCCTGTATGGAATTGACATCACTAACAACAGATATTCATATGGTACCATTTCAAGAGAAAATCACCAGAGGTGCTTCCAACATAGCAGCACAAAAAAGATTGCAAAGCAGCTCTGCTCTACAAAGATGGACTAAAAGCAAAGCCTCCATGTGCGATCATAGAAGCTTAGGCTTGCAGGCTAACCAGGCTGCCAAATGCACCAGGTAGAATAAATAGAGATTTGGCAATCACATACCATTACTGGCAGCTTCATTAACAAGGTTCTACAGAAGCTCTGACACCAGTGAAGTGAAATAAAGAGTTGGACAATTAACGCAAATCCGACATTAAAACTCGTAGAATTGTTATGTAAAGTGATAAGATAAGATAAGAATATTCTTTATTCAACCAATTGCTATCTGCATTTTCATGTACATAGTACAGACATAGTAATAAACATATACCATTCATAGAACTTATAAAGGCAGTCAGATTAAAATAATTTTTAAAAAACACATCGTGCTAAATTTAAAATCATATGTATCATCCCAATGATAAAAATTTACCTCATAATACTATCTGCTGGAGGGATTGTGCGATTATGGGCCTGTGGACACAGATGGTAGAAGAAAGCTTTGGAACTGTAAATTGGTAGCATATTAATGATATCAAAGGATCATTGAAGTTCTCTATTTGACACAAACCTCATGAAAGATGTTTGGGTTTCCAGGCGCAAAGATTGAATTCATTCGAGCCTCAAGGTTTCCAACGACTTCCGGCCAAACCGAATTGACAACAAAGTCATATCCACTGATGATATCTTTTGACCTGCAAGCGCAGATTTTGCACCACAAAAAATTCATTTAAATCTCAAGACAAGTTTAAGAAATCATAGTTTAGAATAAGTAGAATTGTAGTTTTAATACACAGATAACAGAAGAATGAAAAAATCAAGAATATATAAAGCACTGTAAAGCAATGTTTTAAGCAGCTAAAAAAACTCCTTTTGGAAAGACAAAGCCTTCCTCAGTGCCATAGAGAACTAAACACTAAGAGAGGTCTGCAGCAAAAGAGCAACTCACACAACAGATTTTCTCACATTGACTAATTTTTTAGACACTTTGGGCTTTGCATAATAAACCAAAAGCAGACTTTAAATCAACACAAAAACTTAGTTTCAAAATAACCAACAGCATCGGTACAAAAACTCTCTCATCCCAAAAAAGGCAGAAAGTGATAGTATAGCCTATGAGACATCCCCATCTCATGCAACAAGTAGTGGAATGTTTATTAATACAGACTTGCTTAGCCGCCAGGCAACGCCGAGCTTTCTTGGTAGTGGCGCCATTTATCTGGAATGAGCTCCACCCTTAAAAGCTGCATTTATTGCATCTGACCAATCAGACTTTGTTTCAGAAATCTCTCAAATCTTTTTTCTTTTGCCAAGTAGTGCTTGGAGCACTTCTGAGTAGGTTTCTTGAAGGGATGCTATCTGAATCCATACATCAAATGAATGAATGAATGATTGAATGAATGAATGATTGAATGGATGAGCTAAAGTCTTCAATAAACAAATTGGTAAAACACAGACCCCTGAGCAAAGCCAGTTGTTGTCAGCTCACAAAGTTTAGCACAGTGCCTTGGAAAGAAATCCAGAATGGCATTGTACAAACCGTCGAGACCCTGCGGATGACTGCGAAGATATTGTTCGTTGACGATCTACCAAACCAACCAACCAACAAACCACATAAGCTGATAAGTTTGTAAGTCAAGAAGTAAAGAACAAAAAAACCAAAGCAGTCAGTTAAATGCTAACACCCTGAATCACGCAGATGCATGAAAAAATCATAAATTAAAATCAACGTCAATAGCAAATCACGAGACCTACATGTGTGAAGACTTTCACCATAGCACACCATAGCAATACCATTACAAAAGCTACTGAGAGGAATTCTATAAAGTGCCATATAATGTATTTATACATTACACTCATACAAACAACAAACAAACATGCACCAGAGAAATACACACACACACAAACAAATAAGTACACGCGCGTGCCGCACATACAATGTCATACACACAAAATTTGCAACCAACAATGATCAAAATACATAGCTAAAAGTGTCCATTCGGTCCTCCACAGATAGGCATTTTAACCTCAGAACAGTAAAAGGTCATTTTCCTCAAAAGGAAATAATCTTAAGAAGGGCATCTTCCTCATAAGGGACATGCTGCCAACCTATCAACCATGCCCCATATTGGATGAATTCAGATATATTCTCACCTCTTCCATGTATCCTTTCACAACAAACGTTCTAAACAGAGCTTCAGCATCTCTCATTTTGTCGATAGTTGCGTAAGTCCGTAGACAATCCCGAAGGATTTCGGAGTTGCCAGTGGACAGACCCTCCTTAAATGATCCTTCCAGGCTGAACTGTAGCATCATCGTTATGTTTGCAATTCGCTGAATGAAAGAAACGCAAGCAGTTGTAAGGTTAAACACAAAAGACCAAGCCTACTGGAGAGTTTTTAAATAATGATATCGTATTGTCTAAAAAAAGCTATAATCTGAAAGACACAAAACGCTCTCCACAACTACAGAAAAAGTAATTACTTAAAAGGTCAATGTTCAATCAATCAATCAATCAATCAGAATCTATATGTATAGCATATCTTTAAGATCCCTACTCTGGGCCTGCAAACTGGAATGAGCTTCCTGTAGCACTTTGCTTAGTGCCCACAGATCAATCAACCTATATTCTATTCTAGTCTTAAGACGATGATATCGTGTTGTCTAAAAAAGCTATATTTGGCTAAGGTTGGGTTGGTAGTGCTTCTGAATAAAGAGTTTTGATGGGAAGCAATAAAAATGTTCCTAAAAAGGAAATAAAATACTGGAAATTACACTAGAACCTTCCCATAACACTGGAGCCACAATTCACCACCTTATTAGAAGTTCAAGTTACAATGAAGGTCAATTGCTAAACAGAACTGCAATTTAGGATTACAAATATAAGAATGCTATAGAGTACACACTAATTTACATGTGTACAGTTTTTCCAAGCAAATTTTCAGAGATTCTGAGATTACCGGTTTGATTTCCTCAACCAAAGGCATACCACGGCATTTGCCAACATAGAACTGGAGTTTGTTGAATTCTGTTGCCACCCGCTCAATCAATTGTCCATTCAACTCCCTGTTTGCAAACAAAAGGAAAGACTCAAAAATGTGACTCCACACAACAAAACCAGTATTGAGGTGATTTTGCAACATAATAGAGTTTTAAACTAGAATCCTCAGTTTCAGTGATCAATATTCAAACACATTCTGACAAGCTTACCATAGCAGAAGGTGAGGACTTGTTAGCATAAATGTGCAATTCAAAATTATTATAGATGATCCCTACAAATCACCCTTGCATTCAAGATGTACAAAAGATAATTGGTTACCTAAAGTGATTGGTCTGTGTTGAGTCACTTGGTAGAATGCCAAGCAGTTTCTCCATCTTTTCCAAAGACTGAATGATACCCATAAGGGTCCTAAGGCACTCCTATCAACATTAAGAAAGTAACACATGGTCCTAAGGCACTCCTATCAACATTAAGAAAGTAACACAACGTAAAACAGACACCACTAATTATCATTCTGCATCACCATCACACCATAAATTCTTTTGCATATTCGTTAATTGACTTGGTCAATGGTCATAACCGTTCTGAGGATTCAGTTACACATACTCAAGGTGTCCTATGAATAATTTGAATATCAATTTTCATTGTATTTTTTCTGTGCTGTCTGCCTTGGTTCGCTGTTTTCTTTTCTCAGAATAACCCAGGGCTTAAAGTGTGTCTGGATATGTGGCGTCCAGGCACTTATTTTTCTACACTTTAAGCACTGGAATAACCTCATTTGATTGATTGATTGATGTTGCTATGATACGACTCAACACTGATCATGCTAGTCACTGTATTCAGTGATGAGTTTAGTATTTCAGCAATGGTGCCACAGAAGTTCTGGAAATACCAGATAAATACTCAAAGACTTAATAATGGCACAAACACTGAATTACAACTAGTTTTGAACTAGGCCTGGGTTCAATGTGAATAGCAGAATTAAAACAGTCAACCCAATACAAAAGAATTGTAACTTGCTTTTGACCAAGACCTGGATATAACTGATCCTGTTTTACTTTAAACAATGCATAGATCAGTACCAACAAAAGCATCAGTAACATCCAAGTGACAGAAGATTCAAGAATGGACAAAAATGAAAAACAATTGGTGAATGGACTCTGACGTTGATTTGAAGCTTGCTGCTTCCTGTCTAACCTTCTTGTCTCTAATACGTATCTGTTGCTTCATCTTCTCGTCTACTGCCGTGCCTGCTTCGACCATTGCATTTCTTACATTCTAAAAATTACAGAATAGACAAAAAACATATGAATTAGACAACCTAAAATGAGCATTGTTGCAAATGATCGATAGTTTGCTTCAAGTAACTATCGTCATCATCATCATCATCGTCATCATCATCGTCATCATCATCATCATCATCATAAGCCGCAATCAAAATCATCATCTGCCACCGTCGACAAAACCACCACCACCATCACCAACCACCATGTGCAATCACGTTGCTATGCAAGATAGCTGTCTTATGTTCTGACTCAGTTTAGCAATAAACCAAACTTTGAAGTGCAATCAAGCATGGAAGCCATCAGCCTACAGCATCATTTTCCCTAAAACCATGCATGAAGAGAATGGAAGACCAGGATGAGCCACTCACAAGTATCTCATGCTTAAGATGATTCAAAGGGTTAAGAAGATTGTTAATCGCTTTGTCCATTCCAATCTGCAACAGATCAAATAGACAGCAGCAGCATTTTACAGCTTCATGTATCATTTCAGCAATTCCTAAAGCACAATCGGTTTGTCCTTGCCCAGTTAGCTATTATAATTATTATCAAATAAATATCTTATGCATACAAGGTCACACCGAAATGTGAATCTGAGGCACAGATAAGGATAGACAGTTGCCAGGAGAAGATGCAGTTAAGGATCCATGTGCTTGAAAGCCAAGGAGAATTTAGCAAGTTTTGAGCCGTATTCTGAAGGCAGGAAGTAAATCTGAGCAACAACGCAAGAGCGGAAATCGATTCCATTTCCTGGGAGCAGAGGCATGGAATAAACATGAGCCCACAACTGTTTTGCATCGAGATTCAGCTAAAAGATCCATACTTGATGATCGCATGCAACGAGGAGGAATGTAAAGAGTTACCAGTGACTGAAGGTAGAGAGGTGTGTTGGTGCTGTGGGATTTGACTTCAGGGCATGGCACCATTTCAAAAAGACTGTAGTGGTTGTGGAGGATTTCATGACATGATCAATCGTGGGTGACCGCAGATGCTTTTCACGAGGGACAGAGCGCAATGGTAATGATCGAAAAAGATCTGTTAGCAAGAGCTTGAAAAATGCAAAGCATATTAGTAAGAATGTTCATGGGTATTTTCAATAGAGGTTTCTATGTGTAGATTTATCACTTTCACTTGGTCTACCTTAGCATCAGTAGCGCTTTAAAGAAAATTGCATAAAACCCAAAAGTAGTAGGTTCAAAAATTAGGTGGGGAATGCCCTTATTGCCCATGTGTTCAGTGCCCATGAAATCAATTGTGACACAGGGGCTCAAAACCCGTCACATGTCGGATTTTGACCTTTTGATTTAGTCATATGCTACAATGATCATGCTCTAAAATGCTTTTAACACAATGACATTATCTTTTTTCTAACGAAAGTTGTGCTCGTTTGATTCTTCCATTAGTTTATAGTGAAAAAATAAAATAAAAAGTTACTGAATATTCGTGCCATCCAACTCTACTGAATCCACTAATTTATTATTCTGAAATTTTTCTGGGCATTAGAGGCATATATTCTGAATCAGATAACCCAAACGGCATCAAAATCGGTTCACTACTTCGCAAATTAGGGCGAATTGACAGTCATATACTGAATTGAAGAATAAACTGCATTCTTTACCCCTCTCGCCTATTTCGGCGTCTAGCGCAATATCTAGGAAGCGACAAACGACGGGTTTCGAGCCCCTGCGTCACAATTCATAGCAAAATGAGCAAGGTCAAGGCATCATATGCCTTCAGCCACCACAGAAAATGTGAGCATATATATCGTCGTCGTCGTCGGTGCCTTATTCGACCTTCCGAACTTTGGCGGCATCATGGACAGTTCTTCTCCAAAGATCTTTCTGCTGTGCTGCTCGTATCACTCGTTCCATCGACAGTCCCGTCCATTCCAACACGTCATCCATCCACATTCTTCTTGGTCTTCCTCTTCCTCTTGATCCTTCCGTCTCCCCGGTTATTATATCCCTTTCAAGGCAGTTTGTTGTTTTCCTCATTATATGACCGAAATACTGTAATTTCCTTTTAACTATTGCACTCCAGAGTTGTTCTCCACCCACTTCTCTCAGTACCTCCTCATTCTTCTTCTTTGCTGTCCAAGGTATTCTCAGTATTCTTCTATACGATGTTGTTTCAAATGACTTTATTCTTTTTTGTTCACTTTTCCTGTATGTCCAAGCTTCTGCACCGTATGTAGCTATTGGCCAAATCAGTGTTTTCAACAATCTTATCTTAGTCGGAGTAGTTATTCCTTTATTTTTCCATATTGTGCCCATTCCAGATAGTACCTTTTTCGCCAAACCCACGCGTGTCCTGATATCCTCTTCACTTCCTCCCTCCGCAGTGATTGTAGCCCCCAAGTATTGTATATGGTCTATTTGCTGCAACCTGTTTCCTCCTATATAAATGTTCAGTACCTTCGTGTCGGTTGCCATGACTTTTGTTTTCCCCTGGTTTATTATCAATCCGCATTTGCGACCAGCTCCTGTCAGCCTCTGCACCAAGTCCTGCAGTTCCTCCGGCGTCTCCGCTACTAGTACGATGTCATCAGCATATCTTAGATTCGTGATTTTTCTCCCTCCTATTTTATATCCGCCTTTGTATGTTTCTAGAGCATCTCTCATTGCCATCTCTGCGACTATATTAAACAGATATGGGGATAATACACATCCCTGTCTTGCTCCTTTTCCAATTTTAAACCATTCTGATAACACACCCGCTATCCTCACCGTCGCTCGCTGTCCTTTGTACATCCTGTTTATTAAGTTTACTAGATGTGGTGGGAAACCCATCTCCAACATAGTAATCCATAACCGTCCGTGTTTAATACAGTCAAAAGCCTTATGAAAGTCAACAAAGCACATGTATAACGGATGTTGATGTTGTCTTGCTTTCTGCATTATAATTCTTAAGTTCGTGATTTGATCCCGCGTTCCTCTTCCCGGTCTAAATCCCGCCTGTTCTACCGCTATTTCATCTTCTATTTTTGTCTGTATTCTGCCAAGTATGATCTTTAAAAGTACTTTACTCGCGTGTGAAATAAGTGCTATTGTTCGGTAATTAGAGCATTCTTTCCTGTCTCCTTTCTTTGGTATGGTAATGAATATTGACTCCATCCATTCCTGTGGCCATTCTCCTGTCTTCCAGACCCTCGTGCAGATTTCATGCATCCGCTCCGCTATTTCATCTCCACCTTCTTTTAGCATCTCCGCTGTTATTCCATCTGATCCTGGTGTCTTGCCCTTTGCTATCTTTCCCAAAGCCCAAATTATTTCCGATCTTAGAGGAGGCGGTTCCTGTTCTGTTACCTCATTCTCTTCCAGATTAGTCTCCACCTGTTCCTCTGGATCTTGTTCCTCAAATAATTCTTCGCAGTATTCCTTCCATCTTCCCAACACCTGATCTTTTTCCGTCAGTAATTGTCCTTCTTTGTCCCTGATCACCGTCAGCGGTGCCGTGAATTTTCCTGTAAGTGTTTTCACAGCTTCAAAGAGTTCTTTCATATTATGTCTCTTGTTCTCTTCTTCGATCTTATTACACGTCTCGTTAATACTTTTATTCTTATCCTGTCGGATCAGTTTTTGCACTTCTCTCTTCATGCTGTTGTACACTGCTTTGTCCTCTCTCTTTTTGCATTCTCTTTTCTCTTCGACCTTTTCTAATGTTTCTTTTGAAATCCATGTTGTTCCTTTTTTGTTCTTTTCTTTCGGTAGTTTTATCTCGGCCGATTCCAGTATTATTGATTTCATTTCTTTCCACATGTCATCTGGAACTCTTTCTTCTTCTACTGTTTGCAGCGCTTGGAACCTGTTCTGTATCTCCACTCTGTATTCCGTGTTATCTCCAGACATGTCGAAACGTGTGGCTCTATTAGCCTTCTTCATCCTCTTTAGTTTGATCTGTATATTGGCCACCAGCAGCTGGTGGTCACTATCGCAGTCCGCTCCTGGCATTGTCTTACAGTTGTTCATTGAAGATAACCATCGTGATCTTATCAGTATGTAGTCAATCTGGTTCCTCGTCAGAACATATATAATTAACAGAAGTCGAACATTTGCGTAACACAATATCAAGGACGCTCTTTAGTGGCATAAAACATAGGACCTATGGTTTTTAGTGATTTGGTGCAAAGTAACGTTTAAAGATAATAACGCAGCTGGAAAAAATTTCAACTGCTCTCAAAACTTGATCAACTGATAGATAGAAGTTGTCGTCAGTTAGCAAATCAAGAAATCAAGAAGGTTTTTAATAGTATAATTTTCAGAACGAAAAACATTTTTAATTGCTGGGATACTAAGTAATGAAAGATGTTACCAGTATTAAAGGCCGAGGTTTGCTTTCGGCAGTTTCTCTGTAAACCAGGCTGATTGGTCAGCAAGTCTCTATTTGGTCACGCCTACTGAAGCCTCTGCTTTGAAGTCCACCTGAAACCGCTGACCGCTGCATGGTGTAGATTGCTAGGCTGTCTAAACTAGGTCCAGGAATTGTTCTGCCAAGGTCTATAGAATACCCTGAGTGGGTTCTATATGCAGATTAGCTTGGCCTACCTGGAGTGCCTGGTTCCGTCTTTATTTCAGGGTATGCCATGTGCACCTGTGTTTGCACACACCTGGCAGAGATTCACCTCTGGAGTGGGCCGTGGTGCTTATATTTTAGTATCTCAGCTGGTCAGCTCGCAATACAGAATATAAATATACATATATATATATATATATATATATATATATATATATATATATATATATACATGCCTTGTATAGGCTACTTGTTCCTTGCATGGTTGCATGTTGTGCCTTGCATTGATATGCCTCTCAATCCGTAAGAGATTTTATATTATTAGACAATGTCTAAACCTTGTAACTACTCGTAAGCTCTTTACCCCTACTCCACCAGTCAAATCAGTCCAGTGTTCATTGCAATGAAGACGCACATTATGACTATAACAAAACGCTTGGAGTTTGTAGGCCTATTGTTGGAACCAAGCAAAAGTACGACATGTAACGTTTTTGGATCGGTCAGACAGATGTTCTATAAAAGTTGGCGTGTTCCAGCCGCTGCATCGGTGTGTACGGAATATTGCCTTCGTCCAGTTTAAAAAGACACCAATAATAAGAAATGAATGAGTGAGTGAATGAAGATATTTATGAACTCCAAGACTCTAGCAACGATCAGCTTCTGACACCAAAGAAAGGATGCTGGGATAAGCTGTGAATTGGCATTTCAAATGCATTAGAATCTGACATGTGTTGTCACATCGGCCGTACCAGATCATTCTATATAATTATTCTGTGTGATGACTAGTTAGATACTCGAATATAAACATCCAGGCCCATTGTGAGTTCCATAGAACGATCAAACACCCGCACACACACACATGTAAATACACACAGACAGGCCCTATAGCGGAGGTAAAGACAGAACCAGGCGCTGGAGGTAGGCCAAGCTAATCTTGAGATCCTGGGTGGGCAATTGTCCTCGACCCAGTTTAGGCAGCCTAGCAGCTATCTAGAAAAGTGGTCAGTGGCAAGGTTCTCTCAATCTGTTCTTGGGTCAGTGGTACACATACGCACGGGCACACACAGGCCGTATACGCCAAGCTAATCTGCATAAGGTATCCACTCGGGGAGTCTATAGAGGTCTTCGGTGGACAATTCTGCAACCTGGTTTAGATAGGCTATATTTATCTAGGCCCTATAGCAGTGGTCAGTCAAGGTGTGTGGATTGATCTTGGTGGTCAGTGGTCTCAGGTGCACTTGAAGCAGAGGCTGATTGACAAGCCGGTCTCTATAGGTCACGCCCAGTTTACCGAGAGAATTTAGAATGTCAACCTCGGCCTTTAATGAGAAAACAAGGCACTTACAAGATTGGTAGATAAGTTGACAAAGTCAGCATAATCTTTGTTGATAAGTTCAATCATCGCACTCTGCAGAATCTTAAGGTAAATTTCAAGATCGCAACGCAGCATTTCAAGTGGAACCTTACGACGACATTCCACCACAAAATGTTCCACGTTAAAAGCATCCTAGACAACAAGTCAAAATCGTTAATAATAATTATATAGCTCCTCGTGAGTGAAACGCAATCAATGATGTATAAGTACCTGAGCAACATCACGGAACATTCCGGTTAAAAAAATCCAGATCATAGATTCCGCAGCCTGTAGCCGAGTGACCTAAACTGTCTGAGAACAGAGTGTCCTCTGACTATAGCACAATAAAAATAAAATCATATGATAAGCAAGGGGAGTATTTACAAGTCAAATGGCTGGCAATGGTGAAAGATAAGTCATCTAGCGAATATTATTACCTTGTAAACTATGAGACATGCGTGGTTTAAACAGGTTATGTGCGTTCGATTGAAAGCCAAAGCAACGACTGCAATTTATTAGATTGCGTATGAAACATTTGGGTTTGCGCCAGGGTCATTAACAGCGTTCGTTGGCATCTGTAATTTGCGCAAAATCGTTCGTTGGCGCTGGTTAGAAGTGATCCATAAATAATTATGTCATTTACAAATGAGGCCAGGATATTCTGAAGCACATGAACTGAATCTCAGCAGATCAGCAGTGAGAAAGGAATGCTCCAGATTTTGTCTAGTAAGAAGTACGGTAGAGTTCTATAATGACTCGGCAGCAAGTAAACAATATGGTGGCCACAGATCAGCGCAAAATGGAGTGATGTCAGGTGCGGCGATCAATAGCCCAATGTATCCAACAGCCTACGGTGATAAATAGCCCAATGTATTTCTGGGAACTTTCTCGACTGGCTTGACTCCTTCCTTCACGACCGTTCCTTCTCTGTGGTCTACGGGTCCACCAGGACTCCGTGGGTTCCTGCTCCGTATGGCCTGCCCCAGGGTTCTGTCCTGGGCCCACTCCTATATATTATTTATACTGCTGATCTTGGTTCTCTCCTTGCCGCTTCTTCTGTCCAGAGCCAACCCTATGCGGATGACCTGCAAGCGTATTTGCATTGTCTTGCGCCAGCAGCCCTATCCACTGTTAGGGTCATGAGCCGGACAATGGAGGCTTTGGAGGCCTGGATGTCCTCCAATCGCCTTCGGCTAAACTCTACCAAAACCCAATTTATTTGGTTTGGCACACGCCAACAGCTCGTCAAAATTGACCTGGAGGTTCTTGCTCGAGAGTTCCCTCACTTTACCTTCTCTTCCTCTGTCCGGGATCTTGGAGTCACATTGGACCAAGAACTTACTTTTACGCGGCATATCAACCTGCTTTGCCGCACTTGCTACTACCAATTGCGTCAGCTTAGAGTGGTGCTCCGCTCCTTAACCTTCAATGCTGCCTTAACGCTAGTCCATTCTTTTGTCGTCTCTCGTCTGGACTACTGCAGCGCCCTCTATGTGGGTCTTCCGGTGACTCGGGTTGGGTGCTTGGATCGGGTCTTGCGCTCTGCGGCACGCCTTGTTGGTCGCATCCCAAGATTCGGCCATGTTACTGACTATATGCGGGATGTCTTGCATTGGCTCCCTTTTTCACAAAGGATCACTTACCGGATATCTTCCTTGGTTTGGCGCTGTCTCGCGGGTGTGGCCCCTGTCTATTTGCAGGAGCTCTGTTGCTCCACCCTGAACGTCCAGTGCCGTGGCTCTCTCCGCTCTTCTAAACAGGCTCAGCTTCTTGTCCCCCGGTCACGCACTTCTATTACACAGAACCGTGCCTTTTCTGTCGTTGGCCCTACAACATGGAATGGGCTTCCTGTGGAACTACGTCTTGTGCCTAGAGCCTTTGAGACTACGTTCTACTCTGCTCTTAAAACTATTCTTTTTAACCGTGGTTGGGTCGGGAGCGCTTCTGAGTAGATACTCTTGAAGAAGCGCTATATAAGTGTTTGAAATGAATGAATGAATGAATGAACAGCCTAAGGCGATAAATAGCCCAATGTTTCCGCAAAAGTAAGCACTTCAGAAAAATTATATTTTATTCATTCAATAATTACAATAAAATAATGAGAAGTTTTATAATTTTACAAAACATGAGAATACAGGTTCTAGGACTTTACCCCCCGGTCCATTACCCTCTGCCACCCACCCCATATTCATACGCGTAATTTCACAAACGGAATGGGCACCAGTTTATTCATGAGCAGAATGAGCTCCAACTTATTCACGAGCGCAATGGGCACCATCTTATTCACGAGCTTCCATTCCATGTCAAAAAATAACTGCATCCAGCTTACATTAAATTGGGGGGTTATATTCTATAATGACTCGGTAGCAAGTAACTTTTTTTTAGAAATTCGATGAAAAATATTTCCTGACGAAATTGAAGCGGGATTTTTCGTGTGAGGGTCGGTTAGGGCTCAGGTTAGGCATCGTGAGGGTCGGTTAGGGTTAGTTTTAGGGTTAGTGCAGTCATTCTGAAGCTGGATTGATGAACAATAATTTACAATGAAAAATGGCTGAAAAATATTTCCTGACGAAATAGAAGCGGGATTTATCGAACAAATTCTTGCCTAAAGAGAAGCTGGATCGATTAAAAGGATTCTCGGCAAACTAGAAGTTGGATTTATTAAAGATAACAACGCTGCAACGCTAGTTCTTGGTGTCTACCGAGTCATTCTAGAACGTCTACCGAGTCATTATAGAATATAACCAAATTGGGGACTGGCATTGCCAGAGTGCGAGCAGCGTCAGAACTCATTAGCCTCAGCAAACAAACTCTCTCACAGCGCTTCAGAGTCCAGCCTCCGTTCAGCTCATATTGAATAAGTCAAACTGAAATCACCTTCATAAACTCTTCTTTGTTGAAGCATAAAGTGGAAGGTCCACTAGGCAGTGGCTGTTTTGCTGTTTCTGGCATTTTAAAGTTTGACTGGAAAAAGCATCAAAAATAAACAACCGCTTTCCTCGCTATGCGTGGCCGGAAGTTAGAAACATAGACTGGTGCACTGCGTCGGTCTAAATTATATCAAAACATAATTAGAAGGGTACTGCGGTACAAAAAAGTTATTTTAACAGCTAGGACCTGCTAGGTCGGTAGCCGATTCATAAAAATCTTCACCCAGCTTACAATAATTTAGCGTTTTTTCGTCAATCCATCTACTATTTCACTATAGCAGGGGCGGATCCAGAGGGGCCAATCCGGCCATGGCCCCCATTTAAAAATTGCATGGGACGTGCCCCCCATTTGGTTTCAACAAGCCATTAAATAAATGCAGCGGGAGAGTAAAGCAGGACATCAGGCCCCTATTACAAAATCGCATGGGACGTGGCCCCCCGTTTGATTTACCGTTACTCTCGGCCTCTGGAGACTAGGCCCTACGACGGATGACTAAAAAAGTCATCAACTTTTTTGGCGGTTGAAATGGTATCTTTTCCAGGAAAATCGGACGGATGACTAAAAAAAGGTCATCGGTTTTTTCGGCGGCGTTGAAATTTTTCCCCTACCCCACCAAGATTTTGCCCCCCCCTTCGAAAATTTCTGTATCCGCCCTTGCACTATTATATAGCCTATAGAACCTTAGTCCAGCTTCCATTTTAAGCGTTTTTCGTCATTCCAGCTTCTATTTGAGATCTAAAAATACCTTCATCCAGCAGCCATTTCAAATGTAAAATTTCTTCATCCAGCTTCCATTTCTCAAGCGTTTTATCATGAATCCAGCCTCTGTTTAAAATATGAAAATTGCTTGATCCAGCTTCCATTTTTCCAGCGTTTTATCATTAATCCGGCGTCTATTTAAAATGTAAAATACCTTGATCCAAATTCCATTTCTTATATAAAAATACCTATATCCTGCTTCTATTTCTCAAGAGTTTAATCATTGATTCAGCTTTTGTTTCAGATATAAAAATGTCTTAATCCAGTTAATTTATTTATTTATAGTGTTTTTCATCATTCCGGTTTCTACATCAGATCTATAAACACCTTCATCCAGCTTCCAATAATTATTATTTATAGCGTTTTGACGACAAAACGCTTAAGAAATGGAAGCTGGACGTGTGACGTTCTCCCCTTTTTGGGTCGCGGGCGTGGGGTCTGGCCCTCCTGGCAGGGTTCCCATTCACGCCCCCTTCTGCCATTTCCCAGTCGCCCGACCGCCCGAACTCTCCAAAGAGGGGTTGGCTCCCTTCGAACGTCGTGAGGTCATGGAGATGGCCGGCGGGGGTGCTAAGTCCCGCCGTTTGGTGTACCACCCCCAGTTCCCCCTCGGAGCCCCAACTACCTTCTTATCCCTACTTCCGTCTCTGGACCTATCTCTGTCCCTCTGGAAGTAACCGGCCTGGGACGGGAGCCCCATTCGATCCATCTGGACGTAGTCCGGCCGTGGCTTTTCCCTCAGCCTCTCACTCCGTCGACTACCCTGGATCACTCCTTCACTGGCTCCCTCTTCTCCTTCTTCCCGTTGACGAGGTACCGCCCGAGTGGTGGCTGCGGAAAGCCGAAGTCCTTCGACCGTATTAGATTCACGGTCTGGGTCCGTTTCTATCTCTCTCTCACTAGGGGCCGGGGCCCTCCTTCCCTCCATCGGCCACCCTAGATCCTGCCGGCTTTGTCTATCTTCACCCAAATACCATCTGTCGTCATTATAGGACGTCCCGGGGTAGTATAGTCCTTCGATCGTCTTGCGTCCTAGTGTCAAGTCCCCTTGTCCAATTCCTAAACTGTTCTCGGACGTCGTCCTGTTCTGCAAATACCAACTCTATTTGTCCCGATACCTCGTTTACTTTTGACGCCAAGTCCATCTGCATTCCTTCCATGTCTTTCTGTCGTCCTCCCATCTCCTGGATCCGTCCGTCCATCTTTTTCAAGGTCTCACCAATCTGGCCCAAGTAGATAGATTAAGACTATTCGAGGACATTGACCCATAACCATGGTTCAAAAAATATATCACCCCATAACCATGGTTCAAAAAATTTGTCGACCCATAACCATGGTTCAAAAAATATGCTGACTCATCAAAAAATTTGTCGACCCATAACCATGGTTCAAAAAATATGCTGACTCATCAAAAAATTTATCGACCCATAACCATGGTTCAAAAATTTGTCGACCCATAACCATGGTTCAAAAAATATGTCGACCCATAACCATGGTTCAAAAAATATATCACCCCATAACCATGGTTCAAAAAATTTGTCGACCCATAACCATGGTTCAAAAAATATGCTGACTCATCAAAAAATTGGTCACTAAGTCTTCATTATCTACCCACGAATTAAAAGACTCTGGATATCCAAGCCACTTCACGAGCGATTTCTTCCCACGTTTCCTGATAATCTTTTCTATTCTAAATATTTCTTGAGTCGTTTTCTGTAGCTCCTGTTCATAAAAACTCCCCTGTATTTCCTCACCATTAGAATCAGTAATCTTATAAGTTGGTGGAACCGTGTATTGAATCTGGGATACTGTAAATACCTCCTCAGTCCATCGGGGTGTGTATCCCTTCTCAAAAATGTTCTTCTTCTTAGTTATTCTGACTTTATCACCAATTGAAAACTTTGGTACAATAGGCTCTGAAATCTCTTTACCGTTTAAATTCATAAATACGGCCCTTTCATTCACTTTCATACTAGCCTTAACGGGTGTCATTTTAATGGGAGAATGCCTTGTATTATTATAATTGATAACCATTTCATCTAATATATCGATGTATCTTCTCGTTGAATTAGCGGTAAAGTACTTGAACATTTTATCTTTCATCGTTCTGTTCCATCTCTCGACGACGCAAGATTTTTCTTCATTCTCAGTAGAGTACAACTCAACCAAATTCTTTACGTCTTTGTTATAAAATTCTTTCCCTTTATCAACCCATAATTTAACAGGCTTCCTCCCACCCTTGAGTATCTTCACGAAACCGCTCGCTGTAGATTTCCCACTCTTATCATTCAATGGTACAATCCAACCGTACTTGGAAAACACATCTATAACGGTTAGCAGGTATTTTACACCATCATTATCTTTAGCAAACGACTGCATATCTACTAGATCAGCAGCCCAAATCTCATCTATCCCATTAACGAACACCTTTCTCTTCCTAAAATGTCTAACAACTGGTTTGTGCAATTCATCGGCTAATTGATCAGTCCATTTCACTTCAGAGCTTTTTTTAATCCTAAACCAAGCCTCGCCTTAGTAGATAATATAGGTTTAACTATAGCCCTCTCCACTCGTTCTCGCAAGCTAGGATTAGAAATATTATTCAAATCATTAATCATTACCCTATCCGCGATATTTCTAGAAGCTGTATCGGTGTGTTGATCGTAAGCCAGATCGTGGATATATGCTGCGTTATCTACTCGATTAATAGGCCTGCTCCAATCTTTAGGAGTCCCGTCTGGGTTCAGTCTCTTGTCTAGCCGTGTACCTGGGCCTGTAAAATGGTGGCCTGGTAAATGCATCTCACCGGGAAACTTAGCCCATGGCAATTTTATACTAGTAGTGGCCGCATTCAATGAACTAACTAGCCTAGATCTCCGCCCTTAGTAGTGGCGCCTTTTACGAATTGAGTTTTTGTTTTACCACATACAATGCAAACGCCACGAAGCATAGATCTTCCGTTATTCGTCACGACGTTTTGTACATCTCTCGTTTCAGTCTGTTTTTTACACTTTACACGATACATCTCGCTTTTTTTAATAAATATATTTAAAAATGGAAATCAAAGATCTGAGTTGGGGATCTGCGCTATCGAAAAGATTTAATAATCCTTTGCTACCCAAAAGTATACGGGGGCTGATAATCGGAAAGTCAGGCTGTGGCAAAACGACGCTTCTTCTGAATCTATTACTCAGGTCAGACTGGTTGGACTATAATAACCTCCAGGTATTCGGCAAATCTCTGTTTCAACCTGAATATCGTATTATTAAAAAGGCCTTCGAAGAAAAATTACCGAAAGAAGAGATCGTTGGATTATTCGAGCTTCAAGACGAAATCATGGAAAAAACGCGTCGCCAGCCCTCGTTATGGAAGAAATGGCCAAAAGATCAAAAGCTAAATCCGATATAATTGCCAAGTTCTTTGAAAAAGCCGATGATGTACCGGACCCGGGAGCCATGAGTAGCGAAAAGAAGAATCTGATGATTTTCGATGATTTACAATTGGAAAAACAAAACAAGTGCGAAGATTATTATATTCGGGGGAGACATAGTAATGTGGACTGTTTTTACCTCGCTCAGAATTATTTCAAACTGCCACGACAAACGATCAGAGAGAATGCAAACTTTATTTGCTTGTTCAAGCAGGACTCGAAAAACCTCGACCATATTTACAACGACCATGTTAGTTCAGACATGCATAAAGATGAATTTAGAAAACTATGCAAAACGGTGTGGAAACAACCGCACGGATTCCTTGTTATTGATCTAACTAGTAAAAATAATGATGGCAAATATCGCTGCGGTTTCGACCTATTTTATGAAATCGAAAATCCTCTGTAGTAAAAAATTATTCTTGATCTAATAACAAATGGAATCATCGCTTCTCAAACAGATAGCTGATAATACGGAAAAGACGGCTCGTAACACGGAACCAAAAAAGTCATTTTACATTTTCCTGAGCGAAAAGAGCTCACGAATCAGAACAGATTTTAATCCGTCAATTGAACTGGACAAAAATAAAAACTATGAAATGGCTCTTCTAAATCTCGAAACGTACTATTCTTTTCCAAATATCGACGCGACAAACAACAACTTCACATATTCTCCAGATGATGACACAGACTGGATTACCATAAACGTCCCTGAAGGATGCTATGAAATAACTGAAATCAACGAATGCATACAGAGAATAATGAAGAGGAGAGGGCATTACGATGAGACAAATTCAGAGTACTGTATCTCAATACAACCAAACACCAATACGCTGAAGTCTGTGTTAAATATAGCACAGGGCTATCGGGTTAACTTTGACCTCAAGAATTCAATCGGATCAGTTCTAGGTTTTGAAAGATTACTCTATCGGAGCGGATATAACGAATCGCAGAACTTGGTAAATATAATGAGTATTAGCACTTTGCGAGTGACTAACGACATTATCGGGTCTTCGTACTCCAACGGAACGACGGAAAACGTGATACATTCTTTTTTCCCAAACGTAGGGCCGGGTTATAAGATTTTCGAAGTGCCACACAATTTAATATATCTTCCCATTACGCTATCTTCGATTTCAACGATGACGACAGCGCTCACAGACCAAAATGGGAAACAGGTAAATCTTAGAGGAGAAGACTTGACGATTCGTTTTCACATCAGAGAAGTTTGAAAGTTTTTTTGTAATTTATATTAAAATGAGTCGTTACGTGAAGGTAAATGTCAATATTTCGGAAGCGCAAAAAGACAAAATTCAAAAATCTATCCAAGCGGGAACTGGTGTGAGTATCAAACTAGCGTATGATGATATGGACGGGCAGCATGTGTTAGCTCTGACGCAAGCACAAATCAATAAAATGGCAAAGGCGTACCAAAAAGGAACAGGCGTAGTCAATAAAATGAGTAAAACGCAATTGGAGAACAATAGAAAAGTCGAGGGAGGATTCATAGGCGCTTTACTTCCGTTTCTAGCAACAGCGGGTAAATTCCTTGTGTCTAAATTACTACCTAGTTTAGCTACGGGGGCTATGGCTGGCTTAGGTTCCGCGGCCACGTCGAAGATTGTCGATAAAATCAGCGGATCTGGTGTAAAGTACGTGAAGAAAATGTATGTGAAGAAAGGCGATATGACGTGTAAGATAAGATCAGTCGGGTCTGGTTTGTACTTATCCCCATGGCCGAAAGGCAGCTCGATAACAGCATCCGGGTTGTATATGAAAACGGGGTCGGGTTATGAGCCTATAGGTGAAGGACTTTTGTTAGGCCCTAATTCTCCGTTTCAAAATATTCCGATACTCGGTATGATATTTTAATTTTGTAACTATAAACGTGGGAGATTCGTTCTATGTAAATTATCTACTATAAAAAAATATCGCGTAAATAAAACGAATGGAATACGACGGCATCAAAATAACACAATCACTCTATCCGAAGCTACCATCAGCACCGGAAGGAGAAATACATATCGTCACAGGGTCGGCGCAAACGTATCGACTTCAAAAGATTGGCGAAATTAAGAAGGAAATCGAGCAAGTACGCGATAAAAGAGCAGCGTTGAGTAAAAAGTATCATAGAAGTGTAAGCGTGCTCGGTGCAGTAGGTGGCGTCCTCTCAGCGGTCACGATGGGACTCGGCGTTTCAGGAATCGGAGTATTATCCACTATAATCGCAGCACCTATTGCTATGGCTTTGGAAGGAGCGGCATTAGGTGTGGGGTTGCTAAGTATAATCGGTATCTACATCAGTAAAAAGCTTGCGTTGAAGGCAGAGAAGCATGAAAAGATCAAAACGCTAGCCGACGCGAAACTCAACACAATCAGCGACCATATTTCAAAAGCTCTCATGGATGATAACATTTCGAATGAGGAATATTCGTTGATTCTAAGCGAGATTGAAAAATTCAACGACATGAAAGAAGAAATTAGGAGTAATATTAAAGTTGCGATAGACGCGATGGACGAGGTGACGAAACAATCACTCATCGATCGTGGAAGAGAAGAAGTCAGGCAGCGCTTGCAATCCATGTTTGAGAAAAATAACGAATCTATCAAAAAAACGAACATACGTGAAAACATGTAGACGTATGTCGTTACGTCTGGAAATACGTCTAACATACACAAACATACGTGAAAACATGTAGACGTATGTCGTTACGTCCAAAAACACGTCCAACTTATATTTTTTCACACGTCCAAAAACACGTCTGAAAACATTATATTCCTAATTTTAAAATGCCGTTTTATAAAATAACCGACCCAGCGAAAAGAGACCTTATCGTTGCAGATATTCTGGAAACAAGGCAGAATATTCGACAAAAATTTTTATCGGAGAGATTGGGGGAGTCGGGACTACAACAAGAATTAACCAAGTTATACAAGCCTATCGTTGATTCCCAAACCGCAATTTCCAAAGAACAAAATGTCTTACTATCCGCTATCAATCAAAATTCGGTAGCTACTTCAAATGCGTTACAAGCACTTCCTTCGTTACAGGGTCTTCAATTTCCACAGTATCCTTCGATAGAGGCGAGTAGCGGTGATCCAATCGAGGATGTTAGAACTTTGAAATTTGGGGGTTTGGCTGCCATGTACCTCAACAAATACATCTCCAATAAAAAAATCGTAGACACAACGTTCGGAATAAGATCTGAAAATGAGAAATTCTACATCGGTGACACTCAGGTTTCGATTCAAGAAGACGATGTGACGGTGGGAGATAAGACTTACAGCGGAACACCCGGTCTTTGGGAGTTGTTGACGTTGAAGCAGCCTGACAAAACGATGTACGATGATAATGACAAGGCTGATTACGCTGAGATTCTCACCACGACGAATGCTATAAGACAGGGAAAAAATCCTAACAAACCTAAATCATCTTCAAGCGTCAAATACAAACAAATTGTCAAACCGATATGGGAAAAGATGACCCTTGGTACAGTAGGTAAAGGCGTTGGTGTAGTCGTCATCTCCGAAGACCCAAATGTATTAGCGAAACGGCTAGAGTTATTAGTTGACAACTTTAACGCGGGTAACACCGGGGTAAGAAACGAGCTCGTATCGATATGCGACGCGCTACTTCGACAAGGAGTGATGAACGAGGATATTTACAAAAATATAATGTCGATATTATAAAATGCTGATCATTAATAGAAGGAGTTACAGGAGGCGATACGTTATCGGTGGATCTGGTATAGTTGATGCTATTTCAGGATTTTTCAAAAGACTAGTCACATCGAATGCAGCCAAACAGCTAGCAACGAGAGCTCTTAGTGCCAGCAAAGACGTGGCGACAGAAATTGGGAAAAAGGCTATCGATGTTGGGAAAACCGCCGCAATCGACGCGGGTAAACGAGTAGTGGAAAAAGTGGCGGTAAAACTGTTGGCTGCTCCAAAGAATAAGGTTACCCAGGAAACTCGAGATATTCTTGCTCGATATAGTAGCATCGGGGCGAATCCGGAGAGCGCGAATATCAATAATCTGATGATGGGGAATGGTTTGAAGAATGCCATATCGATACAAGATTTAGTGCGTAAGCAAAACGGTGCGGGAATGAAGGTCGTGTAAAAAAAATATTATTCTACAATAAAATGCTGTCTGATATTCTAAGATTTACCGAAGAACCTCTGAGTGATGTGTCTATCGAGAGCTACGAATGGTATCAGTATAACCCGATATCGGGATCGCAAATAAACACCCCGTCGAATATTACAATTGCCATCGAAACTCAAAGTATTTACTGCCATCCGGCGGAATCTTATCTATTATTCGAGGGTAGATTGTTGAAGGTGGACAACAACCCGTACGCTAATGACGATGCTGTAGCCCTTACGAATAATGGACTTATGCATCTATTCCACCAAATTTCGTACAAAATGGCGAACCAAGAAATTGAAACGATATCTAACCCAGGCCAGGCAACGACGATGTTCGGTTTACTCAAATACCCAAATGATTTTCAACTGGCACAAGGGTTAAATCAGCTGTGGTACAAGGACAGTGGCAGGACGGCTGTTATCGCGGATAATCAAGGTTTCGGTATTCGACAGTCATATCTAATTCAAAAACCGGGGGTAAAAGGCACGTTTAGCTTTATCGTTCCGTTGAAACATATTTTTGGATTTTGCGAAGATTACGACAAGGTTGTTTATGGTGTGAGACATGAGCTAATTCTTACTCGTAAAGCCGACGATGACGCAATTTTTAGACACGTTGATGCGGATGCTGGGAAAGTCGTACTTGATAAAATCTCATGGTTTATGCCTCAGGTTAGTCCATCTCTTATGGAGGAACACCAATTGGACAAAACGATCAGAGAGAAAGCAACGTTCCTAGTTGGATACAGGGCTCGCTACTGCGATACTATAGCCGTCCAACCATCAACTAGTTTTGAATGGAAACTTGGCGTCAAGTCATCTCCTGAACAACCTAGGTACGTCATACTTGGATTTCAAACCAATCGAGACGGCAACCAGGAACGTAACCCATCGATTTTCGATCATTGCAATCTGACTAACATGTACGTGATGATGAACCAGGCACGATACCCAGCCATCGACTACTACCTATCATTCCCGAATCAGCAATTCTCGCGGGCGTACAGAGCAGCGGCTACGTTTAGCGAAAAATTCTACGGATTGGATGAAAAGTTAACTCAAAGCAATATCACACCGGTAGATTTCAAAGAGCTGTACCGGATTATGGTGTTTGATATGAGCAAGCAACCCGAGCGTTTGAAGTCCTCGACAGTCGATATCCAGATCAAAGGTACTTTTAGTGTGGCGCCGCCTGCTGGGACGAAAGCGTACGCGGTGGTGATTTTTGACAAGTTACTCAATTTTCAATCGGATGGTGACAAAATAGGTAGGATCTACTAAAAAAATCTTGTACTAAATTGGGTAAATTCAAAACTAAATGTGGTTTCGAATTTTAAGGTCGTAAGTACGCCGCTGAAAAGTCCCTACCTAATATGACTACAGGGGCGTTCGCTTCAGCAAATATCTCGAGGTAGTCGGTATTTGTTAAGTAAACTACGGTATTACCCGTTGCGTTAATATACAATCCAACAACACCTCCCCCACCGGCAATCTGCATGTACAATGTTCCATTTTTGTATAGGTAAACGTTACCGTAATTTTTTGTTTTATCATCCTGAAATTCAACAAAAGCGTAAACGACGTAATAACCAGCTTTCTGGGGGAAGAAACGGCTCGAACTGGTGATGAAGCAAGAATCAGTATCGCATCTTGTTGTATTAAATAATACTTTTGTGTGAATTATGCCAGGAATCCCCTGAAATTTGGGATTGGAATTGTAAGCACTAAACGTTGGACCAAATGCAGTCGAATGCATGTAATTCTTTGTAGCAGCGTCTTGAAGATCGGAAGGATCTGCCACATTAATCAGCTTCTTGGAACCCAAGTCGATATTTTCCACCGCTGCATTAGCAACATCTCGTCTTAGAAAAGTATTGTTGACTTGGGTTAATGTGGCGCCACCCCCTTCAACCCGTGACGCTGATCCACCCTCCATTTGTCCAAAAATGTTAACAGGCATTTTATTATACGATAATATTTTTTACAAAATCAATACAAACTACCGATATTTCCCGTCGATTTGGTAGAATTTAGGGTCGTAAGTACGCAGCTGAAAAGTCAAAAGCCTGAATGTTTGAGTCAACGTCTGACATTGCAATTATCTCAAGGTAGTCGGTATTATTTAATTGAACTAGGCAAGTACCCGATACATTATTATTCGCTCCAGCTGTACCTCCACCACCGTAATCACCTCCACCACCGGGCATCTTCATGTACAACCTCCCATTTTTGATCAAGGAAACATTACCGTAAGTTCTAGCACTATCGGCGCGAAATTCCACAAACACCGAAACCATATAACATCCAGCTTTCTGAGGAAAGAAACGCTTCGAATTGATGAAACAATTACCCCGATCGAATCTTACTCTATTAAAATTTACTGTCGTGGGGGCGCCATTGGGGATAGCCTGGGTGGCGGAGGCGTGAGCACTAAACGCCGGGCCAAAGAATCGGTTGGTGGCGGTTACTGCTGAAGCAATTCGTTCGTCGACATATTTTTTATTAGTCAAATGATTATCGTTGGATGGAATGCCGGGGTGATTCGTTATTAAATCCACACCTTGTCCGTAACTTAGAGCCTCATCCATTCCGCAATCCGGATTATTCGTTATAGGTAGGCCTATGATGCAGTAGCCATTCATATTTAGTTCTCCAGTAGCCGGATTTGATCCATCTCGTCTTAGAAAAGTATTGCCGGCTGTGGAAAATGTGGTACCACCCGCTGCTACCTGTGGTGTTTATTTAACGCCCATTCTTCCAAATATATCGATAGGCATTTTATTAATAATATTTTTTTAATACAAACTATTGATAACATTTTGAAATTTGCAACCATCGTTCATAGTCTTTTTCAAAACGTACAAACACAAATGACCACAAAAGACTTCGTTATCTGGTTGAATTTGTTCGCTATTGTAGTACACAGGACTATGTAAATATTCGACGAGCTCTGTGGGTGGGGGTAGGCCGTAGCTATCGAAATATATTTTAACCTTGCCATTCTTTAAAAAACCGGCCCAGTGAGTTCCGTTCCCATTAGAATCGTCCAAGTTCAATATCCCGCATTCATTCAGTCTAGGTTTCTTCGGTAGCTCGTCTCGCAAGAAGACACCCCTGAAGTTTGGGATTTTCAGTTTCTTCGCGGTATCAATCAGCTGTATGTTGGAAAGTGGAGAATTAGGGAGAACTACGCCTTCGACGTTTATATCTTTGTATGTCTCAAAACTCATTTTTTATATTTCGCTTAAATATTTTATAAAAAAATACGCTTTTTCCATCTCCCCCATTTTGTTCGCTTTTTGCATATTTTTTTCCAATAGCACCGGGCGTATATTCAGCCAATTCACAGCTTTATCAAGTTCTTTTTCATCGAACGATGATATTGGTAAAACAAAATCGAGATGCCAAACCGAGCCGTAATTGTCCATACTCATACCCTCCTCAAACTGATATTCAATCCATTTCGTAAATGTTTTAAGACCGATACCGATTTTACTTTTGAGACATATTGGGATTTCCATTTTATATTAGATTAAAAAAAATTATATTTCATCTAAATGTTTCATAAAATAATCCGCTTTTACTTGCTGTAAAACAAATAGCCAGGGATCTATTTTACCCGCTTTAGAATATTTTTAACCTGTAGCAAAGGTCGTAAATTCACCCAATTCATGGCTTTTTGGAGTTCTTCTTCATCAAGCAAATTGAATGATGATATGGGTAAAACATGATCGATATGCCAAAATGATCCGTAATTTTGCATTGTCATCCCCTCCTCAAACTGATATTCAATCCATTTCGTAAATGTTTTAAGACCGATACCGATTTTACATTTGAGACACATTGGGATTTCCATTTTTTGAGCTTCCACGCGGGCAAGATAATATTTATGCTTACAATTTTTGCATTCATTAGCATATCCATCTTTTTGGAATCGATTTTTATCGTATTCCGATATGTTCTTCTCTATTTTGCACCGGCTGCACACTTTTCTATCCTTTGTTTCTCTGTTCTCTAGCATTGCATATTTATGTGCACGTTCCTTTGCTTTGGTATTATGACACGTTTTGCAGCTCGTATAACATCCGTTCCTTTTTGATTTATCTTTATGAAATTCGTCCAAACTTTTTTCAATTTTGCATTTGGAACACACTTTTGAAACTTCCATTTTATATTAAGATATTTTTTTCTTTAGCCTAAGTCGTTTTCAATAAATAGTGACCATAGGCTAGGGTATGTACCCCGTCTTGCTGAATCACTCGCTTGTCGTCGTCAGCTGAGAGGGCTATCTTATTAATCTCTTCAGTGTAGATATCGTGAAGATGGGATCGAATCACGTTCATTTTTCTCAACTGTTCTTTCCTCGTAAACAAGCAGTTCTTATAATCTTCATGACTTATGGATTTCTTAACGACATTTTTCTTAACACCTTTACATTTCTTGTGGTCTACGCCCGCCATCTTGTAAGAGTATAACTTCGATCTTAAACCCACGAATTCTTCGATCTGTTTACCAGCTGCTTCGTCCTTAAACATGCCTATGACCTTTTTATTTACGCCCTTTTCTATACATGATGGATGATCTTTTGGATAATCGCTCGTATCGAACATGCTTCGAACATCTGGAGCTATATCGGCATAGAAATCATCGGTCTTAATTTCATAGGCTAGCGAATCCGTATCGGTGAATAACAGTTTAGCTCTATCTCCGTACTTGTTCTTGATGTAATTGTAGTGAAAATCATACATGAGCATAGGCGCAACCACCCTATGGGACCCACGCGACGCGTCCCCTCCAACTTTTGAGTGGTCCCATTGACTTTATCATTATGGTCCCCCCCAACTTTTAGGACGTGACTCATTATGGTCCCCCACAACTTTTGGGACGTGATTGCGCCTATGTACATGAGCGTTTTACTCAAGTCTAGGATACACATACCGAGATATATCGGCTTGTTATAGAGTAACGAAGTCTTTTTCATGTGAATGGCAATTAAGTTTTCATCAAAAATAGTTCGAGTGTCGTAACTCGTTTTAGCTGCTAGTTTTATGGCTTGCTTCTCGCTTGAAACCAGTTTAATATCTACACGGGACTCTATATTTTCGCAAGTCTTACCAAACACACTATTGTTCATAAGTTTGAAAAAGTCTTTCTCGAAATCGTTGGTTGCTTTGGTCCTCAGGTTAGTATTTAGGTCGATATATTTTTTCAACCAGGTGCTTTCTTCAAATTTAATTCCTCGATGAATTTTGGTAATCTTCAGACCTAGGCTTTCATACTGTTTCAAATTTTCGTAATGGACTATGTACTTTACTTTATCATTCAGGTTTGGGATGAGTTTAGATACCGTTGAAGTTTCAGGCGTAATATTCTCAGGAGCAAGAGGATAGTTTTTGTGAAGATCGTGTAAATCTTTCGAATATTCCAAGTCCACCTCCAATATACACGATATCGATCTCCAGGCGTTTAGCTCATCATCAGTCATCCATTCAAACCCGTGAGTTGGTAGTTTCTTACACATTGCCCACCCATACAAGTTGTTAGCGTCCAAATAGGTTATAAATGTTGAAGGTTTGCTATCGTCAAACGTTTGCAAGTACTTATTGTTTGCTTGCCCATAACGATGTGAAATTGTGCTAACACCACCTCTTATCCCATGCTTGACCATTAGTATCATATCGTAGTCGCTTAATAATTCTAACTTTACTCCAGTCAACTTTAATGAGGCATCCCATGCTAGTCCAGGAGAAGTGTAATACCAGGCGGGATCTAGGTTGTAGTTCTTCATGCAGACGTCTCTAAAATTCTCAAAGACATCGGCGAGTAGGAGAACATCACTCACGTTATATAAATCGTGATATTCTCTGAATGTTTTGAAACCGAATTCGTTCCATACCTCCTGTGCGTGGTTGTATTCTTCGTCACTGATGCCTGAGTCGTTTAGTTTTGAATAGAATGCTGACTTTAGCGGTAGTTCTGTTTCATTCAATTGATCGATGGAGCTAACGTGGTCGTACGGATACACCCCTTTTCTAAGCAAGAGATCGAGTCGATTGCCGGAATAGTACTTGCTTATATTTTTACACTGGTCTTTGCTTAGGTTCTTCGATAAGGCGTCGAGGCTCGCTGGCATGAATCTAAAACTATCGATGAAACGTAATTCACGCTTGACCTCTTTCTTTTTCCCTTCTTTGTTAATAAACTTATCGACTACGATCTCTCTGCTAAATGAGATATACTTTTCTTCATTGCAGGGGATGCATTTAATCTGTTCATTATCACCACCTCGTAATTTCTTCACGAATAGATGGCTATCGTAGCCGGTTAGATTATGGAATACTACTGGGAAAAACGTGGGGACTCTATACTTTAGATTACAAATCTTATGAGCTGCGCCTCTGAATTCCCCAGTAAGATGACAATGATCTCTTACTCGTATGTCATTATCATCATCACCATCAGAGAACTCACCCCCGCAGATATGACAGTTAGTAGCTTCTTCGAAACATTTCTGCTCGGTTTTACCGAATATCATTTTCTTTGGATATTTAAATCGATTATAAATACCTTTTACATTCTCTACAAGACTGTCAATAAATATCTGCGCTACATCATCGTCTTCGCTCTTCGCCGTGAACGTTACGGGGGCTTGTGAATACAGGTCATCATCGAAACATTTTATGTAGTAACAAAACGAGCTAGGAGTATGTTTCTGGTATTTATTGGTGTAAGACGTGCTGGGATCGGGTTGGCATGTATCGATCGGTTTAATGAAGGATTCGAAATCCGCATAGATAATAAAAGGTACTCGCATTTTTCGATAATAATTTTTAAAACTCAACATAGTTCCTGAGCCTGGGAGTTCTATTCGTTGGGCGTCATGTTGCGAACAGTACTCGATGTGTTTGTTAAGCGAGTCTATCGATCTGAAACCGATTAAACATCTTCTACAATAGTGCATCGAATTTACAGATTTTTCTGTTCGTGCCGCCATCAATCTATTAAAGTTCTTGATCCAACAGTAATGCTTCTTTTCATCGTCGGAAATAAGCAGTAGATCTACGCAGGTATCGCTTTCATGCTTCGATATAAATAATGGGTATACGCTCTTTTCAAAGCCGAATACGCTAACGCTAATGTTATTAAGGCGCTCAAACTTATTTATAATATTATCATCAGCAGCAACTGGGAACACGATACCGCTCCAATCGAGTTTCTTAGATTGCTCAACCAGATCTTTAGTGATTCTTTCAGGGTGGTCATTAGCTGGGTTCTGTTGGACTTTATAGATCTAGCGCTATATAACGACTATGATTATCCTAACATTATGTAGTCGTCAGTTCTTCTTTCTCGCGTTTAGTTCTTTTCCTTTTTCCGGTAATGGCTTAAAGACAGCTAGATTCAGTTCAGGATCATGGCGATTAATCTTATTAAAATCTTATCGTTTACTAAGTGATCCGCTTCGTTTCTTAACAGGTTATGGCCCCAGCAAGCCTAGAGCACGTAATGATCACAAAAGTTTATGAAATAGAACTTTAATAAGACAAATAAGGATAATCCGGTCAACTGCGCAGTATAGCGTGACTGTTTTCTTACATCGCGACAGAAATGCGAGAAACAGTTGTTTATTTCTTTTCACCGAAAGAATAAAGATGACGGATAAAGGCTCAGGTAAAATCGCAAAACTGAATAATAGCAACTACCAGATTTGGAAGTTTAAAGTTGAACTTCTGCTAATTAAAGAGGATTTGTGGGACACTGTCACTAAAGAAACCCCCGATCCTATTACGGAAGCGTGGCAAAGTAAAGATGGAAAAGCAAGAGCCACAATAGGTTTGTTAGTTGAAGACAACCAACTTCATCTAATAAGGAAAGAAACTACGGCAAAAGGTTTATGGGAACAATTAAAGAAGTATCATCAAAAGGCAACACTGTCCAGTAAAGTCAATTTATTGAGAAAACTGTGTGCATTAAAGTTAACAGAACATGGTGATATGCAAAACCATCTTGCGGAAATGGAAAATTTAATTGACCAGCTCACGGCGTTGGGAGAAACGTTGGCAGAGCATTTAACAGTTGCTTTCTTCCTCAGTAGTCTTCCAGAAAGTTACGGGACACTGATTACGGCATTGGAAAGCAGACCTGAAGGTGATTTGACTGTTGAATTAGTCAAAAACAAACTCCTTGAAGAGTTTACAAGAAGGACAAGTAATTCCTCAACACATAAAGGACAGGAATTAAAAGTTTTAAAGGCAACAGAACCAGAAACAAATCCTAAGGAACATCGCACATGTTACTTCTGTAGGAAACCTAACCACTTAAAAAGAGATTGCAGAAAGTACATCCAGTGGAAGAAAATAAATCCAGACCACACGGTTAAAACGTTGAGAGAAAATTTCAATGAAGAAAAACCAACAGAAAGTGTAGTACATACATGTCTTAAAGCAAACGAAAAAGACATAAGCAGTGTTTGGCACGTTGATTCTGGTGCAACAACACATATGTGCAGTAACAGAAATTTCTTCTTGAACATTAACAGACAGCACAACAGTGAAGTTTTTCTCGCTGATGGTCGAAAGATTAAAACAGCTGGAAGTGGTGATGTGATGATAAATTTCATAAAGGAAAACGGAGAGATACATGTTGCAAAATTGTGTGGAGTCTTGTACGTCCCACAATTGAAAGGAAATTTAATTTCAGTAAAGAAACTCGTCAGTAAAGGTTGTGAAGTGAGATTCAAGGAAAACAAATGCACTATCATAAAGGCCGGAGAAACAATAGCAATTGCAGATGACAAAAATAATTTGTTTGAATTGAGAATCTCTGACCAAACGAATAAAGTAAAGGAAACCCATATCGCACAGGTTGCACAAAGTTGCACAGGTTGCATACACGTTTGGCATAACAGAATGGGACACAGAGATTCAAAAGCCATACAAAACATGGTGAATCAGAATAAAGTATCCGGGATCATCATCAAGCCGTGTAAATTCTCAAGTGTGTGTGAATGTTGCATTCAAACAAAGATGACAAGAAAGTCAATTCCAAAGAAGTCAGATTCCAAGTCAGATGAGATTCTAGACTTAATACATACAGATGTTTGTGGACCAATGCAGACAACAACACCTGGTGGGAAAAGATATTTCATGACGATGATTGATGATTACAGTAAATATACAGTAGTGTATTTATTGGCAAATAAATCTGAAGTACCTGAAAAGATTCAAGAGTACGTCAAGCATGTTCAGACAAGGTTTGGTAAAACACCGAAAAGAATTCGATCAGATAGAGGAGGGGAATACACAGCTCAAAGGTTACAGAATTTCATGAAAAGTGAAGGAATTCGAGCAGAATTCACAAACCCTTATACTCCTCAACAGAATGGTTGTGCAGAAAGAAAGAATCGTTATCTCACCGAGATGACAAGATGCATGTTAAAGGATGCAGACCTACCGCTACAATTTTGGGGTGAAACCATAATGACAGCAAACCATTTACAGAACAGATTACCAGTTGAAGGGATTGAAGGCACTCCTTATGAAAGATGGAACAAAAGAAAACCAAATTTAAGCTACATAAAGAGATTTGGATCTAAAGCGTACATAGCAATTCCTGCCGAGAAAAGACAGAAATTGGACGATAAAGCCAAGAAATTGACCTTCGTCGGTTATGAAAGAGGCACAAAAGGTTACAGACTACTAGATGTGAATACCAACAAAGTATACGTCAGTAGAGATGTAATTTTTCTCGAGACAGATCCACATTTGTCAACAGAGGGTGATTTTGATTTGGACATTGAAGAACTGTCATCAAATTCAGATTTTGATGATGAAACTTTTCTTTTTCCGACACATCAATTACCCGAGGAAGAAATTACACAGCCTGATAAGGAAATTACAGAAACTACAGACACTCAGGTAAATTTAAGAAGATCAGAAAGAGTCAACAAGGCGAAACCGCCTGAAAGACTAATTGAAACCATGAATAAAATAACAACGGTTGAGTCAGAACCAAGAAGTTACAAGGAAGCCATATCTAGTCAACAACAAGAATACTGGCGGAAAGCAATGGATGATGAAATGAAATCATTGAATCAAAATGGAACATGGGTCTTAACAGAATTACCTGAAAACAAAACAGCCATTGGTAGCAAATGGGTTTACAAAATCAAGAAAGATGAAAAGGGAAATATAACAAGATATAAAGCTCGTTTAGTAGCACAAGGATATTCTCAGAAATTTGGAGAAGATTACGATGAAGTATTTGCTCCAGTAGCAAAACCATCAACTCCGAGAACTATCTTGACTATAGCAGGTTCTAAAGGCATGATAGTAAAACACTATGATGTGGAAACAGCTTACCTGAATGGTGACTTATCTCATGAAGTCTACATGAAACAACCTGATGGATATCAGAAAGGCACTACAGAAGTCTGTAAATTGAAAAAGAATTTATATGGACTTAAACAAGGAGCAATTGAATGGAACAAAAAGCTCAATGAAGTACTTGTCACTGATGGATACAAGAGAAGTGACAATGATCTATGTTTATATTCAAAACAGTACGATGATGGATGGATTTACATCTCAATTCATGTGGATGACCTGATTGTAGCATCGACAAAATCTACAATGTTAAAGAAGTTTGAAGAACTTATGAATAAAACTATGGTCATGAAGATCCGGGTGTTTTGAAACAGTTACAGAACAAAGCATATCGGAACTAAATATCATTTCGTACGGGAAATGTACAGAAAGAAGGAACTAGACATTAAGTATTGTTCTAGTGAACACATGATAGCTGATCTCTTAGCTAAGCCTTTGGAAGCAGTTAAAACTAGGAAGTTTACTAGTGAAATTGGGCTAAATTGAGAGAACAGTTTATTTTTTGTTATGATGCTACGGTAAAGTAGTCGTTAAGGAGGGGTGTTGGACTTTATAGATCTAGCGCTATATAACGACTATGATTATCCTAACATTATGTAGTCGTCAGTTCTTCTTTCTCGCGTTTAGTTCTTTTCCTTTTTCCGGTAATGGCTTAAAGACAGCTAGATTCAGTTCAGGATCATGGCGATTAATCTTATTAAAATCTTATCGTTTACTAAGTGATCCGCTTCGTTTCTTAACAGGTTCAACGCCCTAGTGATACACCATTTGAAACATTCTTCGTCTTCGTTTTTCATATTAATAATGGCCTTTTTATTGGCTAAATACTCAGGAAGCTGAATATAAGAACTACCTTTCAATGGCTTGTATACCACTGTATCGATATCCAACTTCAAAACGGCCTTGAATCGCCAATTGCTACCCCGCATCTGATAACTCGCCATACTCTCCTTAATTTTATCCACTGCGTTGGTATATATTTCCTTCACATCGGTTGCTTCTAAAATAATATCAGTCTTTGATTTGAAATTAGGCTCAGCCGTTGTTATTTCACCGGATTTTATGTCTACTTTCTCCATTACACACATGAGATTGAGTTGAACTTTTACCTCTCGATTTTTCGCTAACAGCCTAACTACCTGCGATCTTACAGCCTTGAGAAAAGATTCAACATCGACCCTGTTGTTGCCCTCGATCGTGTATCTTTTTGTAAACCCTTTGATAGCCGTCGCAGTCTCTTGAAGTTTGAACCTATGAACGGGTGGTTTGATTTGAGGGGGTAACTGACTAATCTCACTAGTCAACCAATCTGGGAAAGATTGATTTTTCGTCTTCAAAAATTTCCAAGTATGATTAGACAATAATGCCGTAAGTTCCGCTTTTCCTAATCTTGAGTATCCTCTTTGGCCTCTCTTTTTTGCAATTTCTCGCAATTCTCGTACAGTGCCGGGAGTACGCGTTGGAGCCTTGATGTCTGGTGCCCGAGCGCCTAGTAGATCTCCATGCTTTATGAACGCGATAAGTTCCTCTTTTGGTAGTTTTGAGTATCCTTTTTGTCCTCTTTGTTTAGGAATTTGTTGCAATTGTTTCAGATTATACGTTGTGTAGTCCATTTTATATTGGGATTTCTTGTCTTTAAGTCGAGTTGTATATTCCATTTTTTCAGTTATTTTATATACACAAGAGAAAAAATTTGTTGTGATTAAGTGACTCGTCGATACCATAGGTAATTCCCCGCCGACGTAATCACCCTATGACTCATCATCGAAACTACTGGAAATTCCCCGCATGATGAGTCATAGGCGCGTGCTGGGGTGGTTATGGGTCGGCATATTTTTGATGAGTCAGCATATTTTTTGAACCATGGTTATGGGTCGACAAATTTTTGATGAGTCAGCATATTTTTTGAACCATGGTTATGGGTCGACAAATTTTTTGAACCATGGTTATGGGGTGATATATTTTTTGAACCATGGTTATGGGTCGACATATTTTTTGAACCATGGTTATGGGTCGACAAATTTTTGAACCATGGTTATGGGTCGATAAATTTTTTGATGAGTCAGCATATTTTTTGAACCATGGTTATGGGTCGACAAATTTTTTGATGAGTCAGCATATTTTTTGAACCATGGTTATGGGTCGACAAATTTTTTGAACCATGGTTATGGGGTGATATATTTTTTGGCATACCTGGGAACGGCGGTCCCAAATTATAAAATTCCACAAATCGATAGTGCGGAGTATTGGATGGGCAAAAAGTGATGTGTGTCAAGTTAGCAGTCACATTCAGATTCATATTCACCAACCATATTCGATTCGGTTGTGACCTCCCCAACAAGGCACACAATACAGCTACCAGCGACATGGTAATTTCCCTTCGTAAATTCACACACTCAGACCCAATCAATACCTTAACGCTTAACAGGGCATATTAACAACCACCACAACTACCTAGTCCAATAGTCGCTAGGGCGTTTAAATCATTATTGTGCCTATTGTAGCCTGCCAAACTTCGCATATTATCGACCGTCTATTTCAATGCATCAAATATGTCAAGTTTGCCAATGAAAATAATATACTTAGACCCTTTCCATACCTTAACGCCTAACAGGGCATATTAACAACCATCACAACTACCTAGTCCAATAGTCGCTAGGGCGTTTAAATCATTATTGTGCCTATTGTAGACTGCCAAACTTCGCATATTATCGACAGTCTATTTCAATGCATCAAATATGTCAAGTTTGCCACTGAAAATAATATACTTAGACCCTTTCCATACCTTAACGCCTCACAGGGCATATTAACAACCATCACAACTACCTAGTCCAATAGCCGCTATGGCGTTTAAATCATTATTGTGCCTATTGTAGCCTGCCAAACTTCGCATATTATAGACCGTCTATTTCAATGCATCAAATATGTCAAGTTTGCCACTGAAAATAATATACTTAGACCCTTTCCATACCTTAACGCCTAACAGGGCATATTAACAACCATCACAACTACCTAGTCCAATAGTCGCTATGGCGTTTAAATCATTATTGTGCCTATTGTAGCCTGCCAAACTTCGCATATTATCGACCGTCTATTTCAATGCATCAAATATGTCAAGTTTGCCAATGAAAATAATATACTTAGACCCTTTCCATACCTTAACGCCTAACAGGGCATATTAACAACCATCACAACTACCTAGTCCAATAGTCGCTATGGCGTTTAAATCATTATTGTGCCTATTGTAGACTGCCAAACTTCGCATATTATCGACAGTCTATTTCAATGCATCAAATATGTCAAGTTTGCCAATGAAAATAATATACTTAGACCCTTTTCATACCTTAACGCCTAACAGGGCATATTAACAACCATCACAACTACCTAGTCCAATAGTCGCTATGGCGTTTAAATCATCATTGTGCCTATTGTAGACTGCCAAACTTCGCATATTATCGACAGTCTATTTCAATGCATCAAATATGTCAAGTTTGCCAATGAAAATAATATACTTAGACCCTTTCCATACCTTAACGCCTAACAGGGCATATTAACAACCATCACAACTACCTAGTCCAATAGTCGCTATGGCGTTTAAATCATTATTGTGCCTATTGTAGACTGCCAAACTTCGCATATTATCGACAGTCTATTTCAATGCATCAAATATGTCAAGTTTGCCAATGAAAATAATATACTTAGACCCTTTCCATACCTTAACGCCTGTAAAAGGTCTTCATCCTGCTTCTATTTCTCAAGCGTGGTTTCTATGCGCCCATCCTATACACCGCGCTATTACGACACGTCAGGTTGATTTATTTCCCAACGGAATGCCGTTGTCACGAAATAGAGTATCCCCCGTATTAATTGTATCCCCCCAAATTAAAAAAGTCGAAAAAACCGCTTCCGCGTGAATTTTTTTGCAAATTATTTTCATCTGCTTTGTTTTGAACAATGACACTAATAGGTATGTTTATTCCTACTAGATAATTTGTTTTGCACTGTTTTTAGAGCACTTAAAACATTCAAAACACTTAAGAACACTCAGAGTCACTAAATAAATTCGAGTTGCCTTTATCTGAGCATTGCTTAGGACACTTAAAACAATTAGAGTCACTTTAAATTTTGATTACAGCATAATTTCTTTTATTATGCGCATTTTTCAAAAAAAGGGGATAGAATGGTTTATCCCTCCGGATAGTATAGACCGGTTAATTCCATCCGGGGGGATAGATTAATTCATCCCCCCGGATAGCTTTCAGGGGGCTACTCCGTTTCGTGTCACCGTCAAAACAACGTAAACAATTACGTAAAAAGCCCGAGAAGCTCGTAAGTAAGTGAATAATTAAAGAATGAAGAAAACAAGTGATTAAATGCAGCCTTAACTGTAGTTGGCTCTTCCTCTGACGAAAATACATGTTTCAGAATTTGGGACCGCCGTTCCCAGGTATGCCTATTTTTTGAACCATGGTTATGGGTCAATGGCGAAGAATAGTCTTAATCTATCTACTGGCCCAACATTGTGATTAGCGTCGGATCTAATCCTACTGGTCGTGGTCCATCGTCTGTCGTTCTCCTTTGTCCGTCCCCGTCTCGTCCATCATCAGATTCAGAAACTCGAGACATCGTGTTTAAATAGCTGTGCTATGTTTCTTTAGTACAGTTAAAACGATAATAATAGTCAGTTCACAAAAAGCGCATCAACAATTCTTAATCTATTAATAAAGTCCGTTACCCACAAATAGTCACACATGCATACGTCTAGTCTGAGCTAAGCAGCAATCGAACTGGGCAAATTATGACCATGGGTTTTCCCCGTGCGATTGTCAACAACCTTTGCTTGTCTCAATCAAAACACACATACCCCATTCATCAGATCGATTCAGTCTTCTCCGTTGCTCGTCTCTCTTCTTCCTCGGTTATCACTGTCAAGCGTCCGATCTGCTCGGCAGACGTTTGTCTTCGTATCCTCCACTAGTTCCAATCCGATTGTAGCAACGTAATCGTCCCTTCTCGTATCTTCCTTGTCATACGTCCGACTATTCTCGACGTCGTATCCACAGTAACGAATCTCGAATCTTTATTCAGAGATCCGGGCTTTTCCTTATCAATGAAATCACTCACTATGAAATCACTCCGAACTAATCAGCGCCGACGAATAAGTTTCCACATAATCAATCGTTCTCTCTCTGTCGGTCTTCACGGAATAAGCGTCCTCGGTTTCCACGGAATAAGCCCTGAGTGTTGGCGTCGGTTCCCTTTTAAACAGTTTCTACGCTGACCTCAGCAGAATCCAGTCATTTCCCCTCTATCTCTCTCCTTGTTCGTCTGTCTCACCCTGCAAACAGTGCCGCAGTCCGTCTGTGTATCACCACGCCATCGGCTCCAGAGGCGCTGACTCTGCAGGTCTTGGTACATCTGCGTCAGCGTGATCCATAATATCAGATCCCACTCAACCCTTACACGCATACATCTTCCATACACAATTATATATATATACACACAGTTGACTATCATCGAGCAACTGGCGCTCTATAAAGCAGGGACCCCCCTGGAATCGTACACTACCTCCGCCCGACTTATCCTGAAGCATGAAGGAAGATGAGGTTAACTGTGTGTACCCTCAAATTATACCCTCCAAGCTTATACAAGGTTATGCAACACTCTCTAATGCATACTCTAACAAGTCCATTTAACATCGGCAATCGTTCAACTAACATTTGAATGTCCTTTTCAATGCAATCAATCGCAATAATGTTCTCACAATCTAAGTAATATAGCCTTTCCAATCTATACTAGCAATCAAGGTACCATCATAATCAATCCACGGTTATGCAGTGTTATGCAATCAAAGTTACTACCAACATTCTAATCAATGCACGTATAGCTTTCTAAAACTGTTAAGCTAACATTCCAATGTCTTTCATCGTTCTGTCTACTAACACATAAAATCAGACCAAAGTACCTCATAACTAATAACGCATTTCGACAATTACAAATAACGACTCGGTTTTCTGGCGTTTCGCTTCGGTCGTTCTTGGCGTGCAGCTATCTCTTCGCTCTCTTCCTTCTCGGCTGGCTTCCACGCGACTCGTTGAGGACGGTTGTCCTGGCTATCCTCGTCTCGTCCGAAGTACGGTTTGAGTTTATCGACGTACTCGATCCTGGCTTGGCTACGCGGCGTCTTCCGTATCAGGTACAGCACTGGTCCCAGCTATTTCTCCAGACGGTAAGGTCATTGGTATAACGACGTCCATTTCTTTTGCATCCCCTGGCGATAGCGGGGATAGTAGAACCAGACCAACTGTCCTACCTCGTACTTCGCTGGTCTCGCTCGTAGATTGTACCTGTACCCTCGCACTTCCGCTTGTTTGTTCATCTGCTCTCGTGCTAGTGCAAAATTCGCTTGAAATCGTTTCCCTTGCTCGTGAACGAAACTCTGGTAGTCAGGCACTTCTTCCTTCAGAAAGCAATAGCCCAGAACCAAATCAATCGGCTGGCACACCTCCCTTCCAAGGAATAACCGGTTCGGGGTGAACTGTGTACCGCTGTGTACGCTTGCCCGGTATGCAGCCATCAGTAAAGGTAGCTGCTTATGCCAGTCGCGTTGATTTTGCTGTACGGCCTTCGCGAGCATAGAATTCATGGTCTTATGAAAGCGCTCAAGCATTCCATTTGACGAAGGTTTATAGGCCGTAGTTCTGACCTTGTCTATTCCTAGCAAACGACACAATTCCTGGAATAGGTTGGATTCGAAGCAAGACCCCTGGTCAGAAATCACCTGGAGCGGGCACCCATAGTGTGCGATCCATTGTTCCACGAGCACCTTGGCGACTGTAACCGCCTCTTGGTTGCGCACGGGGTAGGCCTCCACTCAACGACTGAAGTGGTCCATGATGGTGAGGATATAGCGGTGTCCTCCGGTCGACAAAGGATGAGGCCCTGTCAAGTCCAGCGCTACCACTTCTCCAATTGCTCCCACGACCATATTCTGCAGTTTTCCTTGGTGCGGCAACTTCCCTCGAAAGTACCGAGCGCATGGTTCACAGTGACGCAATTCCAATCTAACGTCCTCCCTCCAACCAGGCCAGTACGCACGCGTCTGCACTTGTGCCAACGTTCGGCGCAACCCCAAGTGTCCTCCATTCATTCCTCCATGTGCTAACCGTATCAATTCACTCCGTCTCGTCCGCGGTAGAATAATCTGCTGCCATCTTGCGTGTTCGTCGTCAATACTCAACCAGCTGCGTGATAGCAGTCCATCATTTACATTCAACTGCGGCCATTGCGCAGCTAATATTTTCACGTCGGAACTCTTGTTTCTTAATTCTTCTGGGCTCGGCATTTCCGATGACTCCCGACGTTTCTCAATTATCCATTTCAAATCTTCTTCCTTTTCTTGTTCGGCCGCTATCGTTGCGCTGCTCCAATCATCTATCGTTTCAATCGACTCGCTAGTCGGCGCTGCTGCGTCGTGAATGGCGTTCACCGTGCATGGCCTGCGGGATAAAGCATCTGCGTTGCCATGTTGTCGTCCCGGTCTGTGTTGTACAACGAAGTCAAATTCCTCCATGACCGTTAGCCACCTGGCTTGTTGTCCAATTGGTGTAGGCGTTTTTCGCAGCCATTGCAATGCTGAATGGTCCGTCCGTAGAAGAAATTTACGCCCCAGCAGATAAGGTCTGAAAGTCTTCAGAAAATGAATGATCGCCAGCAATTCTCTTCGTGTTACATCATAATTCTTTTCTGCCTCTGAACAAACACGACTGCCGTAGCATATCACTCTCTCTTCATTGTCCTGCATTTGAGACAACACGGCTCCCAGACATTCCCCTGAGGCATCAGCATCGAGAATGTACATGCCCTCATCACTCGGTAGGGCGAGAATTGGCGCTGTTGTGAGTGCAGTCTTTAGTTCCTCGAATTTTTCCTGGCATTCCGGCGTCCACACAAATCGTACTCCCTTCTTTGTCAGTTCGTGCAGCGGCTTAGCTTTCTGCGCGAATTCATTCACGAAACGCCTATAGTAGGAGCAAAGGCCTACGAATGCTCTTACATCCTTCAGCTTTGTCGGCACTGGCCAGTTTTTCACTGCTTCTATTTTTTCCGCCTCTGTCGCCACTCCTTCCCCACTCACTACATGTCCCAAGAATAATACACTGCGCTTCAAGATATGGCACTTTGAAGGTTTTAATTTCAGGTTGGCCTTCCCCAGTCGATCCAGTACTTTCACCAACCGCTCTAAATGCGTGTCTAGGTCAGAGGCGAAAATGATAATGTCGTCCAGGTAGATTAAGCAGATGGCGAAGTTTAAACCGGACATTACTAAGTTCATCATCCGACTGAAGGAGGCTGGGGCTCCGCATAAGCCAAAAGGTAGCACTCGGAACTGGAAACTCCCACGACGTGTCACGAAAGTGGTCTTGTGACGATCTTCAGCGTGCATTTCCACTTGATGGTATCCCGACGTTAGATCAAAAGTGCTAAACCATTTTGCACCTCCCAGTGTATCTAGACACTCACTGATGAGCCGAAGAGGAAAAGAATCTTTCTTTGATTTGGCGTTTACCCGGCGGTAATCCACACAAAAACGCGCCTGTCCATTTTTCTTGGTCACCATGACAACGTTTGATGCCCACTCCGAACATGACGGTTCTATCAGCCCTTGCTCCAACATTTGATTCACCTGATCATCAATTATCGGTAGCAGCGTCAACGGTTGTCTTCGCAGTGCTTCTCGGACGGGTGCTTCTGATCCAGTGTCAATCCGATGCTGCAAAACTCTGGTATACCCCAAGTCCCATTCACTTAATGAAAACACGTGTTTCCGTCTCATCAGAATTTCTCTCAGTTGCAGCCGAATCTCTTCCGGTACGTCTTCCGATACGTTTTCCCAGAGTGGTCTCAACACGTCTTCCGCTTCCTGATCACTGACTCTCGTATTGTGTACCGCCGAACACTTTGCTATTGTTCCTGCACTGTCTCCCTGTTCTTCTATAGTCACTTCTTCTGTCTCCCACCGTACTCCTTTCTTCAGTCTGATTGCTTGATCTGTTGGATTTAACACACGAATCAGCAGGTCCGTTGTTCGTTCCGGCAGTATTGTTCCTGCTACAATAACCCCTGACCCCAATATGGTCGGCTGGGTGGCCCAGTGTCCCACCGTTTCGTCTAGATTTGCCAAAATTGCGTATGCTTCCACATTAATTTCGCTGAGCGGCGGCACTATGACGTCATACGCTGCGGCGACTCTTCTGCATCTCGCCTCTTCCTGTTGAATATGTAGATTCACTTTGCGTCCCCGAATTTCAATCCATTTTTCTTTCAAGTTCCAGACAACGCTCTCTTCCGTCATCCATTCATATCCCAAAAGAATCTTGTCCACCTGGGGTGTGACTAGCGCGTCCACGAAGAAAGTTTGTCCCTCCATCCACAATTTCAGCTTGGTTTTTCCCAGCACGATTATTTGCGAATTGTTTGCGGCCAAGAGCGTATGTTGCGACGGTCTGATGTCTGATTGTGGTACTAATTTCGCTGGCGCTAGACAAACATGTGCGCCCGAATCCATCAGACATTTAACCCATCTCCCCCGCAATTTCATCTTTAGATATGGACTGGCCAAACTCGGTATATGTCTCACATTGTGCGTCGGTGGCTCTTGTTCGTAGGTTTGTTGTTCGTTTCGCCAATTCCTGTTCTCATTCCTTTCGTCTCTCATTCTATACTGGCAAAAGCGTATTAGATGCCGCCCTCGACAGTAAAAACATCGCCGTGTGTCATATCTTCGCTGTTGCGGTTGATTGTATCTCTGTTGTTGTTGGTTTCCATGCTGATTGTTATTGTACGACGGCGCGGAGTATCTATGATTGTTATTGGTCGGAGGTCGCATGGCTCTGACGTCATATCTTCTTTGATTTGTCTGACCACCATTTCCACGTCTGTTTTCGCTCCAATTATTATTATAGCGCTGTCCTGTTCTTCTGTCACCAAAATATTCATCGTTTTCCGTTGCTGCTCTCACGCGGTCATTCCCTTTATTTCCAAAATTCCCATTCCGTTCCGCTTGTTGATAGCTGTGCAGTCTCAGTGATATCTTCACCGCTTCCGTCAGTTTTGTTGGCTCTCGTTCCTGCACTCGTAAACTCAAATGCCTGTCTTGGATTGCATCTAGATAAGCCTTAATTGCTATCATTTCTCGATGAATCGTCGCCTTTCCCGGATATGCTAGCGCCATAAGTCTACTTATTTCAGCTGCTAGTTGTCCCAGATCTTCATCGGGTCGTTGTCGTTTTGAGTTAAGTTCAGCCTGATACATCGTCCTTTGTTCCTCTGAACCGTACCTTGCACGAAGTCGTTCAACCAAAGCCTCTGCTGATTCTAATTCCTCGATTTCATCATCAGGTATGACGAAAGCAGCTTCCTCGGTAAGGGCGCACATCAAGTGGTTTAAACTGTCCATGGCTGTCCATCTGTTTTGACGACGGCACACATAGAAACGACGTAGGAACGTGGCTAGGTCTGTTTTCCCATTGAAATAACCTAGTTTGATTTGACTGTTCTTACTCGGCATATCCTCGACAACAGATTTCGCAACCGTTGGTACTATAGTCCTATTATTATTGCTCTCGCTTGACGTGGTCTGTGTAGCTATTGAAACTCTCGGTGTGTAGACATCGGGTTGATATTGTTGTGCTGCTGCATGGTTTAATCTCGGTTGTATTGTCGTCGTGTATATAGAGTTCATTGCAGTTGTCGCATACGGTTTTGACATCATGGGTTGAGACATCGTTGTGCATCCAGAGTAAACGTGCGTTCTTGACGTTAATCCATACCCTTGACGCCCACTTGCGAGTGTATTTGCACTTTTCTCAGCCTCACTCCACGGAACCCCCAAATTTAATTCAAAATTTTGGTTAAGCTGTCTATAGCTCAGACTATTCGGAACACCATCAAAAGCAACAACATCATCACCACACACGCATTCATCAAATCTTAAACGTCTATTGTCTTGTCTTTTGTTTGTGTTTATCGTATTATCTACCTGTCCATTACAGTCCAATATTCTTGCCATTCGTTCTGTTTCTTCCTCAAATTCATTTCTCTCATTCTCACCTTCTCTTCTTCTCTCATGTCTATCGTCATTCTCTTCTCCATCGTGAGGTTCACCGTCTCTTACTCTACTCAAATCCCATCCTGCGTCGCCATTGTGACGTTCTCCCCTTTTTGGGTCGCGGGCGTGGGGTCTGGCCCTCCTGGCAGGGTTCCCATTCACGCCCCCTTCTGCCATTTCCCAGTCGCCCGACCGCCCGAACTCTCCAAAGAGGGGTTGGCTCCCTTCGAACGTCGTGAGGTCATGGAGATGGCCGGCGGGGGTGCTAAGTCCCGCCGTTTGGTGTACCACCCCCAGTTCCACCCTCGGAGCCCCAACTACCTTCTTATCCCTACTTCCGTCTCTGGACCTATCTCTGTCCCCCTGGAAGTAACCAGCCTGGGACGGGAGCCCCATTCGATCCATCTGGACGTAGTCCGGCCGTGGCTTTTCCCTCAGCCTCTCACTCCGTCGACTACCCTGGATCACTCCTTCACTGGCTCCCTCTTCTCCTTCTTCCCGTTGACGAGGTGCCGCCCGAGTGGTGGCTGCGGAAAGCCGAAGTCCTTCGACCGTATTAGATTCACGGTCTGGGTCCGTTTCTATCTCTCTCTCACTAGGGGCCGGGGCCCTCCTTCCCTCCATCGGCCACCCTAGATCCTGCCGGCTTTGTCTATCTTCACCCAAATACCATCTGTCGTCATTATAGGACGTCCCGGGGTAGTATAGTCCTTCGTCTTGCGTCCTAGTGTCAAGTCCCCTTGTCCAATTCCTAAACTGTTCTCGGACGTCGTCCTGTTCTGCAAATACCAACTCTATTTGTCCCGATACCTCGTTTACTTTCGACGCCAAGTCCATCTGCATTCCTTCCATGTCTTTCTGTCGTCCTCCCATCTCCTGGATCCGTCCGTCCATCTTTTTCAAGGTCTCACCAATCTGGCCCAACATTGTGATTAGCGTCGGATCTAATCCTACTGGTCGTGGTCCATCGTCTGTCGTTCTCCTTTGTCCGTCCCCGTCTCGTCCATCATCAGATTCAGAAACTCGAGACATCGTGTTTAAATAGCTGTGCTATGTTTCTTTAGTACAGTTAAAACGATAATAATAGTCAGTTCACAAAAAGCGCATCAACAATTCTTAATCTATTAATAAAGTCCGTTACCCACAAATAGTCACACATGCATACGTCTAGTCTGAGCTAAGCAGCAATCGAACTGGGCAAATTATGACCATGGGTTTTCCCCGTGCGATTGTCAACAACCTTTGCTTGTCTCAATCAAAACACACATACCCCATTCATCAGATCGATTCAGTCTTCTCCGTTGCTCGTCTCTCTTCTTCCTCGGTTATCACTGTCAAGCGTCCGATCTTCTCGGCAGACGTTTGTCTTCGTATCCTCCACTAGTTCCAATCCGATTGTAGCAACGTAATCGTCCCTTCTCGTATCTTCCTTGTCATACGTCCGACTATTCTCGACGTCGTATCCACAGTAACGAATCTCGAATCTTTATTCAGAGATCCGGGCTTTTCCTTATCAATGAAATCACTCACTATGAAATCACTCCGAACTAATCAGCGCCGACGAATAAGTTTCCACATAATCAATCGTTCTCTCTCTGTCGGTCTTCACGGAATAAGCGTCCTCGGTTTCCACGGAATAAGCCCTGAGTGTTGGCGTCGGTTCCCTTTTAAACAGTTTCTACGCTGACCTCAGCAGAATCCAGTCATTTCCCCTCTATCTCTCTCCTTGTTCGTCTGTCTCACCCTGCAAACAGTGCCGCAGTCCGTCTGTGTATCACCACGCCATCGGCTCCAGAGGCGCTGACTCTGCAGGTCTTGGTACATCTGCGTCAGCGTGATCCATAATATCAGATCCCACTCAACCCTTACACGCATACATCTTCCATACACAATTATATATATATACATACAGTTGACTATCATCGAGCAACTGGCGCTCTATAAAGCAGGGACCCCCCTGGAATCGTACAGACGAAGGTATTTTTAGATTTTAAAAACTTTTACCTCCTTACATGCACATTCGCCCTTTCGATTGCGCTCTTTTAAACATGCGCCCTTTTGATTGCGCCCTTTTGAAATGTGCCCTATAGTTGTTGATAGTGAACCAGAGGAGTGCACGTGATGTCTGAAATATACACGACAGTAGGCGTAGTGAGCTGATGCAATTTGGATAACCATATGCTCATTATCGCCATCGCCGAAGGATTATAAAAGCTTGGTTGTAATGCGACGCTTTCGAAGTAATTAAATGTAACTCGATGCCTAACATTTTAAAGCTATAGGCCTATAGGTCTCGCCTATCTGTTATAGGGCTACCGTGCGTCCGGGTTTCCCCGGACATGTCCTCTTTTTAGGCCTCTGTCCGGGCGTCCTGGCGACTTTCCAGAAATTTGGCTTTTGACCGGGTTTTTCCCGTCCGCCCACGATCGATCAATTTTACTTACTTTTCCGTGTTTAGGCTATGCTATTCCGTTCCGTGAACTAAATACGCGTTCCAGTAATATTTAGCCATGGTTACCAGTGGATTTCCGGTTCTTGAAGCGGGTTTTTTAAAACCAAATGCATAAAATAATATAACGCGAGGTAATCTACCCTTTTAGCGTCGGTAATTATTCGCCATTGCATGGGTTTTAGCGTTGGTCGAACACAAGTCGGTTTGAGGAAAATAATTATTGATAAATAGAAGTCGGATTGATGAAAATAATTTGTATGAAATAGAAGCGAATATAATGAAAACAATCCTGCTGAAATTGAAGCTGGATTGATGAACAATAATTTTGAATTAAATAAAAGTTATATTGATGAAAAGTATTTGCTGACGAAATAGAAGCGGGATTGATCAGACTAATTATTGCCTAAACAGAAGCTGGATCGATGAAAAGTATTTTCACCAAACTAGAAGTTGGATTTATTAAAAATAGCAATGCTGCAACTAGCGAATAATTACCGACGCTAAAAGGGTAGATTACCTAACGCGAGTTACGTATACCTAATGATAACTGAAGATCTAAATAAAAAAATAAAATTTTCAATTTAACGGAAAAAATGGACAGAAAAATGTCGAAACGTAAGTATTTTCGTGCAGGTCGTTAAGACTGGGAAGCTTATAATTGTTTGACATGCGGCAGCGGAACTTATTATGTCAGTTGCCAATAATGGCGCACTGGATTCAAAGGCGCACGCCGAAACGCCGAAGCATGTTAAGAGTGTTCGGGGAGCTTCATATACCAGAGAAACCAAATTTATTAGTTACCGGTACACTGGGTTCTAAAAGCGACGAATTTTCACTGTTTTGTTTTTTTGCTAGCCTACAATCAGTGACAGCGTAATGTGTACCGAAGTACTGGAGTACTGAACACTCAATGAAGTTTAAATTGAAACCATGTAGGCTACAATAGGCTAAGAACAACATTTTTTTCATTTGTACAACACTTAACATTGGCGTAGCACTATAGGAGCCTAAAGGAGCCGGTGTCACAAAATAGAGTATCCCCGTATTAATCGTATCCCCCCCAAATGAAGAGAAGTCGAAAAAAGCCACTTCCGCGTATGTTAATTTTTGCAAATTAATTTCCATCTGCTTTGTTTTGAATGATGACACAAGTAGGCCTATGTTTATTTATTCCTACTAGATAATTTTTTGCTTTGGCTTTAGAGCACTTAGAACATTTAAAACACTTAAGAACACCCAGAGTCACTAAATAAATTCGAGTTGCCTTTCTCTGAACATTGCTTAGGACACTTAAAACAATTATAGTCACTTTAAATTTTGATTACAGTATAATTTTTTCAATTTTACCCATTTTTCAATAAACTGGATAGAATGGTTTATCCCCCCCGGATAGTCTAGACCGGCTAATTCCATCCGGTGGGATAGATTAATTCATCCCCCTGGATCAGTGGCGGTTCTACCGGGGGCTTGGGGGGTATACAGCCCCCCAGCTGAAAAGTTAGCCCCCCTAGATTTTCTTAGCCCCCCATACAAATGTTAGCCCCCCAGTTTAACGCTTGATCAGCTATATATTGCCTACAATGTCTGTTGGCACCAAGGCCTCCTAATTCATTAATTCATAGATACTGTTCTGAGAAGCTTTGGTACTGTAACACAGCAATATCACCCTTCACATACCCCTGCACTGTTGCTTAAATGAGGGTGCTCAGGCACAAGCACATGTCTATCTATACTAATAGCTGCCCTTCGACTGCAGAGGACCCTTGGGTGTTCAAGCGAAGGTGAAGAACTAATAACGGTTTCAGCGGCTGAGATTAAGCCATATGCCAGCACTTAATTACCCTGTACGCTGTAGTGACACCAGCTTCATCCTCAGCTCACGATGACAGCGGGGCGGCCACAAGCCCCAGCATCTGCAGCAGTACAGCTGGTCAGAGGAGGCCAGGCCAGATAAAATTCCATGTGTACTATAATAGTGAATACTGTATTTCCATCAACCGACACGGTGAATGCCTTTTTCTGTCAACTCCTTGTTCATCGACGATTAGCCGGACGTGCGTCATCTTCCACCATTGAGGGACTACTTGTCGTCACCGTTATCGTGTTTGCGGACGCTGTCGCCTGTTGTCGCTCTACCTTATGACGCCATGACGCTTGGTCCAGAGACTCTGATCATCCATATACACCATCTACCAGCTGTCGACGAAATCCGTTGGTTAGCTCCACCTGTGTGCCTGCCAATGGTGACTCTTCCAGCTTACTGTGCAATGTTTGCTAACTGATGCAATATATTTGTTCTTAATGACGATTAACATCATGTGGGCCAGCGCAGAGAGCGCTTCTGAGTAGATTTCTTGAAGAAGCGCTATATAAATTTTCGGAATGAATGAATGTATGCTGTATATAATGTGCAAGCTGGACAGTGTGTACTAGAACCCGTTTGGAGCACTCACATGTGCACATCATTATAAATGGACAAGTTCGACAAGTGAGAATTGAAAAGAAACAAGAAATTAAGAGCATCGGTATTTTTCATAAGGGTTTCCCAACTAAATGTAAATATTTCGGTTTCAGGAAAACTGAGTTTATAATTTAAGATGCTAATGAAGATGGGTCGTAAAGGTTCGTCAGCCACTCATTAACGTGAGTAGAGCAGGGAGGAGACCCGACCGACGACCCCAATTGGGGCGTAGACTCGGAACCGACCTGGGCTGGCGAATCAAAGTCCACCGTGCCCACCTTCTCGTGGTGCGACCTGTTAGTAGCCTCTCCGTAAGGAGGGTGAACGAACGGGCACGGATGGCAAACGGGAGGAAGGCAATGTCAAACCACCCCTTATCTACTGCCAAGAAAACAGTCATGAGGTACAAAAAGACAATGGAGAGGATACATCATGACTGTCGCCAGAGCTCCAAGAGCTGACGGCACCAGTATACCCCGCAGTCGATCGAGTTGATCGATCGAGTCGATCATAACTCGGCCAAGTCGAGTCGATCGAAAAATCGTCGACTCGATCGACTTGCAAGTCGAGTCGATCGTGAGTCTTGCCAAGTCGAGTCGATCGAAAAATCGTCGACTCGGTCGACTTGCAAGTCGAGTCGATCGTACGTTTTGCCAAGTCGAGTCGATCGAAAAATCGTCGACTTGCAAGTCGAGTCGATCATTGTTTCATCGACTCGACTCGACTTAGAAATATTTTACTTCGTAAATATTTTACTTATTCTACTATTTCTTGAGGACTCGAAGTGACCTAGATCAGTGGTTCTCAAAGTGGTGGTCTGCGGACCGGCACCGGTCCGCGGAGTACTGAGCGCCGGTCCGTGAAGCGGAGTTAAAATAAATTGTAATTGATTATACAAATAGTTGTCCAAAAATGTTCCAAATATCTGTCCCAGTGTCTAACTTTTTATATATTTTTGTAAGCGCTTTACATTATTCCAGATGACGCATTAAAAAATTTAAACTCATTCTGAATTTACTACGTCTAAGTATTATACTCTATAACTGCGGTTATTAAAGAATTCGAGAATTAAAAAAACGGCCTATTGTGACGTCACTTCGATTATGATGCAAAATGTACTATCATAGAAGTGCCTTTTGATAATATAAACAAGGCCTGTTTTGACGTCACTTCGATTACGATGCAAATACACTGGGCCTATTATAGAAGTGCATTCTGAGAATATAAACAAGGTCTATTGTGACGTCATTTTGATTATGATACAAATGTACTATTATAAAAGTGCATCTAGAGAATATAAACAAGACCTATTGTGACGTAACTTCGATTATTAAACAGATCTACCAGTATATTATGTTTATTTTGCGAATATAAAACTTTTATGACGGAACTTCGATTATCATACGATTATACTATTAAATAAGTTCACTGAGAAAACGAAATTAGGTCTATTGTGGCGCCATTTTGATTATGATACAGATCTGCTGTCATATTATTTCATTTTTAATACAAAACTTGTACTGTTTAAACACAACATCGCTCTGATAATGAAACAAATCTATTATTATACGTCTAGTATGAGAATAAAAAAACTAGGCCCATTGTGACGTCGCTTCGATCATGACACAGACCTACTATTAAAGAAATTCATTTTGAGAATAAACTAGCTTCGATCATGACACAGACGATAAAGAAGTTCATTTTGAGAATTGTGATTAATTTCGATTATGATACAGATCCACTATTATAGAAGTACATTTTGAGAGTATAAACTATGTCTATTTTGACATCACTTCGATTATTACACAGATCTACCTTAATAATTATTGAAGTTCAGTTAAAGAATCTAAAACGAGGCCTAATGTGACGTCACTACGATTACACTGCAAATCTACTATAAATTCACTGAAAATACGAAATTAGGCTTATTGTTACGTCACACAGATTATGATACAGATCTACTATCGTATAATTTCATTTTGAGATCACATAA